>RXPK01001593.1:0-94469 GCA_004143645.1 Protaetia brevitarsis
AACTTATTTGTAAAAACTAGTATAAGTTTAGTACATGTGGTATTAAAACAGAGGACGTCCGTATTTCAATTTTAAAAATAAATGTAGCCAAACTACTAACTTACCCGGTTACACACTTACCTGACTTTACCTTACAGTTTTATACACTATTTTTTCGAGTAAGCTTACTTGAGACTTTAATAGAAAGTGAATAGACCGACTCTTAATTAATTAGTTTTTTTAAACCATTAAGACCTGATGTGATGCATTATAACGTGAAACCCGTAGTCTGAATAAAATATCTGTGATTGTAGATTAGATCCCTCTTTTTTGTCTTGTTTATCGGATTTAATGTTTCTTAGTGTTTTAGGTTGTGTTTTTGTGCGACACAATAATTTGTAATGTGTGCCATAATACTCACCGACCCAAGCTTCCTTTTGGCCTTGCATGGGATTTGTGACGTTGACGCTAGTATTCGAGGATGTGTTTACGATGTCATACGGTGACATTATCGTAGTTTCCCTTAATTGTGGTATTAAAACGGCCGAATACGCTAAACTTATACCTACGACTATATGGAAAGATCCCGCGATCAATGTTGCTAAGATCTGAAAGGGAATAACGATTATTCAAACAAAATAAGCGCGGGAAAAACACGCAGCGGAGTACTTACTTGTGGTAGCAGGGTGACGAATCGTCTGCTTTCATAATGACTGAGGGAGGTACAGCTCGTGATAATCTCCCTGAATTGTGCGTCTTGTTTCTTCTCTTTGGCGATGGCCCTTTCTGATTCCTCATTGCTATAAACAACGTTAAAATCAGTCGAGAGATACTTTATTATACTTTACGGGTTATTGCTTGATTTTATAGGCCGCTTTACAGTTCGCGATTTTTTCAAATAACGCATGCGCACTCAATGGATTTCGATCAGCTGTGTGCAATTTTATTGGTATTACACGGAATAGAACGTAACGTGTTCTAATATTTCATTTTATTACACGCAATACAAAAAAATTGCAAACTGTAAAGCGGCCTTATTATAAATTTTGCGTCGTTTATTGGAAATAAATACTGTGGTATGCACTTCCTGACTTTATCAGAGGCAGGCGCCGGCTGTTGACTCAACTAGACGTCTAGCCCGTTTACCAGTTTTGTAATACGATCTTTTATCAATGCAACGATGGTTTTATTATTCCTATAACGGCTAGTCTTGATGCGATAATATGCAGACCCTAGAATATCTGTGTCACGGTGCTCTAAAGCGATAGTAATGAACTTGGAATTTCTCATATAGTGAGACGTTCAATCGGTATGCGAATCAATACCGAGAGTGTATACAATATATTTATATTAGAGGTGCGAACGTTTTAGCTAGGACGGACGCGGGCATTTTTATAATGTGAAGACGATGGGCCCGTCAAGGCTGTACGATTCCTCAATCTTCTTCAGGCCAAGATTTCTTTCGTAAATAGTTTTTAAGGTTATAATGATATCTTCATTTTTCGAATTAGTTATTATTAAATATCTTTTTAATGACAAGGAATAAAAGCTTGAAAATTTGGTTAAGCAATGTGTAATTTGATATCACCCTTTAAGAATAGTCATAAAAAAATTAGGACTGCCATTTAAAAAAAATGTCAATGACGACATATCTCAAATTTGGGACACGCTGTATAAAATTTGCTCAGATCAAAAAGTGGGCAATTTAAAATACTAATCGACGTGTCCGAGCATATTCCGGAAAAATACTGTTCTTCGGCTTTACTGAATTTATTCCAGATTACAGACTCACACTGTATACATCGATACGTCAGCTTAGATGTTTTATTTTAAAGTTTTGCTATAACTTGCTTCATCATTTGAACATACCATGTTGAGTCAAAATATTGTCGGTAAGAGAAAAAAAACGGTTTTCCGGAAAAATTTATCTATACTTATTACCAATTTAATGAGCGAAGTTAGCTACATACAAATTTCATACATTAAATGAATTTTCCTTGACATTTAGCAGACATTGGCGTGCGTGTTGTAGTATCTTTCGATTATTTATCTTATATATTTTTTCAAATCGTTTATATATTTACATCTAATATCACCAACAATAGTATTTTTGAATACTAAGAAAATAAGGAAATTTACTGTGGTAATAGCTCAACAAACAGGTGTAAAAATCAATATTAACATTAAGTGAAATAGTTTATTACATTTTATAATTTTAGCTTATCAACACTTCAGCGCAATGAGCTGTCAAAAGAAAGTTATATTTTTCATCCCTATAAAGTTTCTACGGTACAGGAATTATTACCATTAGATCACGATAGGCGATTGGATATTGTCATTGGTTTAATAACAATTTAAGGGACGATGACTTGCTAAACAAATCATTTGTCTCCGATGAAGCTTGGTTTTATCTAACAGACTATATCAATTTACCAAACTATAGTATCTGGTCTGCAGAAAATCCACACGAATTTCGAGAAACGCAATTGCATGCCGTAAAAGTTGGAGTTTGGTTAGCTCTGGACATAGCTACGAATAATAGGGCCAATTTTCTTCGAAGAAACTGTAACAGCCCAACGTTACCAACATATGTTGGAATTGTTGATTGCAGAGTTACAAGAAAATGAGCTTGAAGCAGGTTATTTTCCAACACGATAATGCTCCAGCACATACTGCTCGACAAACTGCCAATATCTTCAACAGTTTTTTGCTGACAGGTTCGTTATAGCACAAAGATGGCCACCAAGATCGCCTGATCTAACCCCATTAGATTACTTCATGTTCGGCTATCTAAAAAATAGGATCTGTAGAAACCGCATGCATGGTATGCAAGAACTGAGAGATGCAGTTTTGTCACTTAATAATTATACTAATTGTATGTTATAATTGAAAGTAATAAATAAATTTAGTTAAACACCAGTTAGTACTGAATTGTAAAATCATAATTTAGTGAAGTTAAATTAATTACATTTCGTTTTTACAAGCAGAAATACCAATCCATAGTCGTTTATATAATGCGAGTTCAAATATAGGTTACGTTTTCCTTATTTATGACAGATCCGTTTACTTCTTATGTTCCAACACTGACTTAGTTCAAACCTTCATTACAAATACGCGGCATATACCTACACCCTGTTACTATCTATAGGAGCGGATTTGACAATCATTTTGAATCTCTGTGTATTTTAAGAGCTTAAACTTATACACAACAGTAATTTTCTTTATTTTCAGCATATCAATAACTTTGGACTTTATAAATTTACATTAAATTGCGCTTCTCGTATCAGTTTATGTAAGGCCTTACAGGTACACTTGCATTTACGTATAAAAAAGCTACTTTATTAGTGTTAATTTTTTTATTTAGTAGTTATTTTTGATTTTCTAAATCCCATTTGCTTTTTCTTAATACGAATTGTTATAACTAGCTCTAACACAGTGTATCACAAACATATTTCTCTTCGAATATTTAAACAGCTACTTGTTACCAATAAGTAGTTTGAGGCACAAACTTGTTGATTGAAAGAAAATCCATACGTACATAATGTACTCGACACCTCGCAAGTAAATAAAAATGTATTCTGTTAATAATCGGCGAATACTTTACCCAACAATGCGAGTAGGTAAAATACTTACTCGTAAGTAATCATTTATGTAGCGTACAATAATTGTTTACGGTACTACTTATTGATTATCATTTAGAAGCATGATTTGTAATTTATATTCCTATGCTATCGTATTTATTTCCATTGTCTAAAAAGTCTATTCAAATTCATTTATGCCTAAATTATTTGTTTTTACTTCCATGTCTTGTAAGTTAAACAGTTAATGGACGGAATGCCACATAACATTTATAGTAGATAGGTTCCATAAATTTCAAAAATATTCCTCGACACAGTCATAAAATTGGCAAAAAAATACTGGAAAAAAATAAGGTTTTCTTCATTTAAGTAAAAAAATTGAGCAGGTATTTTTAAAAACAGTTTAAGGACTTTACTAATGTTTTTTTTTTTTTGCTTATGTACGATGTGTAAGTAAAATCCATCCATTCTCTTTTTTAAATTTTCTTGTATATTAATAGACAAGCCATATATTTCGATACGTCAATTATACAGTAGTAAATGTTATCTACGCGTAAATAAAAAAAGGTAAAACAAAAAAGAAGTTTAGTACATAAGTTTTTCCAACTGTTCCTGACGATGCCAGCTACTAATAAACATATAACTAAACGGTACTATACACAGCGTGCTCAATATACGTACGGGCCATATAAATTACTCGTTAAAAGTAAACAACATGTTACGTACTTATAACTTGCACGATGCTGTAGTTACTCAGGCAAGTCTCTAGATGTCTAGAATGTACGATGTATCTAATTCAAGTTTCAATTGTATTCATTTTTGTACAAGCATTGTGATTCGGAGCACTATCGGCAATTAATGTTATTATTTTGCTAGTTATAAAACATGTCCACTATATTTTTGATTCAATCAATCAATCACCGTGACCGGTTAACCTTCGCGGTTATGATAATACCAGTTAACATGTTGTATCAACAAGTACTACCGCAGACAACTATTTTATCCTACATAAATGATTACTTACGAGTAAGCATTTTACCTACTCGCATTATCGGGTAAGGTACTCGCCGATTATTAACAGAATACATTTTTATTTACTTCCGGTTAAAATGTACAGCACTACCCGAGATAATCGTCAAAATGCGCATCTCTAGTATATACACACAAAACATCGTAATTCATTTGTATAATCGTGGCATTTTATCGACAGTAAATTCGTGTACATACAAGCTATTGTTTTACCTCGTACATCGTTTAAGTATTACAAGGCGAATCACGGGAGCGATATTTAAACTAGGACCGTGAAAAATGTCAGTATCAACTCGGAATAAGCGTGTTTTGAGTAATTGCCGGTTTGAATATGAGAAACTCTAGTTAAAGGACGCAATAACGGCATTCTAAATTATATAGTAGCTATATACGAGCACGGATTTCAATATATTTGACATTGGTGATCAATGTGTTGTTCTATTCTTCTATTAAGGTTTCAATTCGTCGTTCAAGTTTGGAATTTTAATTAGGTTTTTAATTGGCAATCGAGATTCATGACAGAAAGATGATTTTTTTGACGAAAAAATGCACATTATTGCCGTTTCGTGATATTTTTGGAGCACCAAACATATAATATTGATTATCTGTTAAATTAATCGCAATTCAATATCATATAATGTCATCAACACGTCTGTTAAAACAACACTGATGCCACATCACGATTATTACGAAGGACAACTTGATGCTATCATATTATACAACTTGTTCCGATTAATACTTGACAACGAGAGTTTTATATTTCCACTTTTTTTTTTTTGTTCGTCACAACGGATTAGCAAAAAAAGAAAATTATATTAATAAATACTCCAGATTAGTAACAAGAATAATTGCAGATTGCACAAAATCTCATGCTATCTTATTGTCATTGCATTTATATGTAATAGTTTATATTCTCTCGTAAGTAATAGATGATCTGTGGGCTACGAAGTTCAGTCATACATAGATGTTGTACAACCTCAATTAATGCCTATTGAGAATATAAATGCGGGGTTCTTGACATCGTTAGTGCTGTCTAATTACCGATGAATTTCTACATAATACGGTTATTGTCATGATAATAAATATGTATTATATATATTATTAGAATGACGCACTTGGAAATTTGATAAACGCATTCAAATAACGGGCTTGTTCTCATATACGTAATCCTTTATTCGACTTGTCAACGTCATTTTGACGTTTGTTATGTCAAGTCAAGATGCGTGTTTTTTTTTTTAGGTTAAGGGTGCTTGTTAAAATATATCATAAAAGTCTTTACAACGCCGTAGGGAAAGTTAAAAATGTTTTATTCTCAATCATAATATAGCTAATGTTAACTTCCATGAGGTTCGAAAATACGTCATTACTGGATGAAAAGTGTTTGTCTTGATAGGTTGAAAGCGATCACTTCATCTTCCAACTCTGGGTGGAATGTGACGTGTCTGCAGTGCTGCCACGCTGTGATAATAATAATCGGCAAACGGCATGTATAAAATTCGGTAGATTTGGGAATATACAAAAATAAACACTGTTTTATTTATATAATTCATTAACTTGTGTTAAAATTAGGAAGAGAAGCTTTTGAATAGACCAATTTACGAAATTTAATTAATGTGAGATCAGAAGAATAAGAAATAGCGGCAAATTTAAATTTATAACCAAAGCACAATTTTTTTGACATGCGGCTTTGACAGATATGTCAGGTAGCTATCCAAACTTATAAAATAACCTGTAAAGATTGAAATACTTGAATATTAAGTTGGTTAAGCGATGATTGATAGTGCAAAATAATAAAACCACTTGCGTACTGATATTATAAAAAGTGAACTATACACAGAGATTCAAAATGATTGTCAAATCCGCTCCTATAGATAGTAACGGGGTGTAGGTATATGCCGCGTGTTTGTAATGAAGGTTTGAACTAAGTCAGTGTTGGAACAATAAGAAAGTAAACGGATCTGTCATAAATAAGGAAAACGTAACCTATATTTGAACTCGCATTATATAAACTACTATGGATTAGTGTTTCTGCTTGTAAAAAAGAAATGTAATTAATTTAACTTTACTAAATTATAATTTTATAATTCAGTACTAACTGGTGTTTAACTCAATTTATTTATTACTTTAAATTATAACATACAATTAGTATAATTATTAAGTGACAAAACTGCATCTCTCAGTTCTTCTATGGTATGCATGTGGTTTCTATAGGCCCTATTTTTTAGATAGCCGAACATGAAGTAATCTAATGGGGTTAGATCAGGCGATCTTGGTGGCCATCTTTGTGCTCTAACGAACCTGTTAGCAAAAAACTGTTGAAAGAATTGGCAGGTTCGTCGAGCAGTATGTGCTGGAGCATTATCGTGCTGAAATAACTGCTTCAAGCTCATTTTCTTGTAACTCTGCAATAAACAATTCCAACATCTGTTGGTATCGTTGGGCTGTTACAGTTTCCTCGAAGAAAATTGGCTCTATTATTCGTTGCCTGGACATAGCTAACCAAACTCCAACTTTTATGTGATACAATTGCGTTTCTCGAAATTCGTGTGGATTTTCTGCAGACCAGATACGATAGTTTTGTGAATTGATATAGCCTGTTAGATAAAACCAGGCTTCATCCGAGAAAAATGATTTGTTTAGCAAGTCATCCTCCCTTAAATTGTTATTAAACCAATGTCAATATTCCAATCGCCTATCGTGATCTAATGGTAATAATTCCTGTACCGTAGAAACTTTATAGGGATGAAAATGTAACTTTCTTTTGACAGCTCATTGCGCTGAAGTGTATGATAAGCCTATAAAATTATAAATGTAATAAACTATTTCACTTAATGTTAATATTGATTTTTTACCTGTTTGTTGAGCTAATTATCACAGATAAATTCCCTTATTTTCTTACAGTATTCAGAAATACTATTGTTGGTGATATTAGATGTAAATATAAACGATTTGAAAAAAAAATATAAGATAAATAATCGAAAGATACTACAACACGAACGCCAATGTCGCTAAATGTCAAGAAAATTCATTTAATGTATGAAATTTGTATGTAGCTAACTTCGCTCATTAAATTGGTAATAAGTATAGATAATTTTTTCCGGAAAACAGTTTTTTTATTACGACAATCATTTTGAATCTCATGGTATGTCTCAGGTAGCTATCCAAATTTATAAAACAACCTGTAAAGATTAAAATACTTGAATATTAAGTGGGTTAAGCGATGATTGATGGTGCAAAATAATAAAATCACTTGCGTACTGATGTTATAAAAAGTGAACTATATTTATGTGTATTGTAGTGCCCGCGTTAATAATTAATTGATCACTATATTGGAAAAAATCACTGTTTGCGCCACTACTTCCTAAATTAATTACGAATGCTTCTATAAAGTTGTCTAATTATCATCACTTTTATATTTCAATGTATCTACCAAAAGATACCAGAAGTGTTGCAAACATTCAGTATATTTGCTGTAAATGTCTTTAACAGGTGACTCCAAAACACGTATTCAAATGATTCTTTTCGTTTAGAGTTAAATCTCCCACACACAGTAACATTTTCTTACTGGTACTTAGAGCTACATTTAAAAAATCAATTAGAATAGGTAGATCGGTAGAAAATGTTTGAAATCCGTAAAGGTGGCAGCACTGCGTTTCTGTCAATTTGTGTTATCTATGTTGATTGAAGCATGCGCAAATGGTTGATTGTAGAATAGAAATTATCTGTAACTCTAAATTGCCTACAACTTTATAATAAAACAAAAATACAGCTTTAACATTTAAGATGCTTAATATGCTGAAGTTTTTAACTTTAACATTTATTTAAATACACGCTACAACGACGTCACTGATGACGTTTGTGTACCACTATGGCGCATTTCAATTGATGGCAGTTTTGAGTTCAATATCAGCACTATAGAATTATCTCTATGATTATTGTCAAACTTCCATCTTGAAAACACGCATCTCGACATGACCAAAAATGACGTTGACATTCGAACAGACGCATTCGACATGTTTACTGCATAACTTCCATCAGATATACAATTTGGCTCGCTTGCTGTTTCGTAATTAGCATTTATTAGTAACGCACAAACAGTTAATTACCAATTTCTCGAACGGTGGTGGAAGTCGAATCTATAAAATTGTCAATTAGATCTCAACTCGACCGCGTGTATGTGCCTTACACAAACATGAGCGACTCACTCAACGAAGATGTGTTTATTTATTCTAGCGTAAAAATTTTACGCGAAATCGTCTGTGTTACATTTATAGTATATACACGACTTCTCTAGTACAGTGTGAGTCTGTAATCTGGAATAAATTCAGTAAAGCGAAGATTTTTTCCGGAAATATGCTCGGACATGTCGATTAGTATTTTAAATTGCCCACTTTTTCATCTGAGCAAATTTTATACAGCGTGTCCCAAATTTATGATATGACGTCATCGACAATTTTTTTAAATGGCACCCCTAATTTTTTTATAACTATTTTTAAAGGGTATATCAAATTACGCATGCGTACCAAATTTCAAGTTTTTATTCCTTGTCATTAAAAAGATATTTAACAATAGTTAATTCGAAAAATGAAGAAATCTGTTTCAAATTTATTTTTATGAAGTTTAAAAATGGCACGTCAAAGGGTTTTTTGTTTATCATTTTTTTTTTGTCAAACCCGGTTGACGTCTTATCACAATGTTAAAAAATAAGGTAATAGAAATAAGTAAGAAGTGAAGCTAGTATTCGACTCGTATTG
Organism: Protaetia brevitarsis; assembly: GCA_004143645.1. Classification (NCBI taxonomy): domain Eukaryota; kingdom Metazoa; phylum Arthropoda; class Insecta; order Coleoptera; family Scarabaeidae; genus Protaetia; species Protaetia brevitarsis. The sequence goes on from RXPK01001593.1 coordinate 9,341, forward strand.
AGCGAGGACACTTATTAGTTTGTCGTTTCGTAAGAAACACAGTTTGTTGAAAAATCGACCATAATGCCGTATTTAACTGAAACCCATAAAATTGAAAATTTAATGATGATTGGCTACGGAGATAGGACAAGAACACAAAATGAAGTTACTCATTTATTCAGAGAGAAGTATCCTGATTTACCACCCATATCTCAAAGTACCGTAAGTAAGATTGAAAAACAGTTTCGGGAAAATGGGCATTTAAGGAAAACAAATAATCATCGTCAGAGTGTGCTCAATGAAGAAGTAAAACTTAATGTACTTCTTTCTGTTCAAGAAAATCCTTATATCTCCAGTAGGCTGATAGGTAGGGAACTCGAAATTAGCCAGTCTTCGGTGGCAAGAACTCTTAAAGCGCACAAATTTTATCCCTATAAATTGACAATCCTCCAGGAACTCACCGAAGATGATCCGGATCGAAGACTTCAGTTTTGCGAACAAATGATGGATCTACTAGACAGAAATGTTGTAAACATAGAAACCGTTCTATTTTCTGACGAATCAACGTTTATGTTAAACGGTGAGGTAAATCGTCAAAACTGTCGTTATTGGGCAGACAACAACCCACGATGGATGAGGGAAGGCCACACTCAACATCCAGAAAAAGTCAATGTTTGGGCAGGCATTGTTGGTGATCGAGTAATAAGACCAATTTTCTTCCAAGAAGATCTCAATGGAGCGAGATATTTAGAATTCTTACAGGAAGAACTAGTTCCGAATTTGGCTACTCTATTCCCTGATCCGCTTGAAGCTGATATCCAGAATAGAAAGATCTGGTTCCAACAAGACGGCGCGCCTCCTCATTTTGTAAGACCTGTCCGTGAGTATCTAGATGATGTGTTTCCAGGCAGATGGATTGGTAGAAGAGGACCTTTTGAATGGCCACCCAGGTCTGCGGCTTTAACACCAATGGACTATTTCTTATGGGGGTACTTGAAAGGCAAAGTTTTTAAAACCAAACCGGAAAATATTGACGTGTTGAAAGAACGAATAAGACAGGAGTGTAGGCTAATTTCCGCTGAAGTAATTAGAAATGTTCAAAATGAGTTTCGGTTCCGTGTAGGGTATTGTCAGAAAATCCTTGAAATTATTGTAGAAGAGATAGGATTTAGGTGAATCAGATTTCTTCATTTTTCGAATTAGTTATTGTTAAATATCTTTTTAATGACAAGGAATAAAAACTTGAAATTTGGTACGCATGTGTAATTTGATTTACCCTTCAAGAATAGTTATAAAAAAATTAGGGTTGCCATTTAAAAAAATTGTCGATGACGTCATATCTCAAATTTGGGACACGCTGTATAAAATTTTCTCCGATGAAAAAGTGGGCAATTTAAAATACTAATCGGCTTGTCCGAGCATATTTCCGGAAAAAATACTGTCTTCGCTTTACTGAATTTATTCCAGATTACAGACTCACACTGTATATAATCGCGTTGATGTTTTTATGCAGCGATTTTTATTCTATCGGTTCTTGACATGGTTTTAATACTTTCTCATAATAACCAACGCGAATTTAAAAAGCGTCATTTGCATCGACAGCAGATCGCATTAATAACGAGAGTGTTTTGGGCTGGCCGTCTGCTTGATTTGAAATGTAGATTTAATCGAATCGCCTCACAACAGTCAAGTCAGCGGGTCCGGCAATTCCGCTTGAATTCACAATAACAACAACATCGTACGCCAGTGACTTTTTTATTTGACGATGTGACGTAACTCGGTATATGCATATTGCGTAAAACGTGTATTATTTACGGCTGTTGAGGCAGAACAGTTTTACAGCAAAATTAACAAGAATAATCGGTATATCGAAGCAATTAGATTTATGCCAGAGTGTCTTATGTACAGTTATAGTCATTTAGATATTAATCAGCGATGATTATAAGATTTATATCTTAAAATACAACACGTGGAAAACACGTTCTGAGATAAAAAAACCTTGCCCTTTTTGAACAATGATCGTTAATAATTCGATTAGGAGATAAAACTCATCCAAGTATCGTATATTACAAACACGTCTATCATATTCACTTAACCCACATAAGTTCGCGATAAAAAAAAATAATATCACGAGTGGAATTCCTATAAAACTCTTTTGAGAAATACTCGATTCTAGTTAGGAAAGAAATACATCAGTTGTGTGTGTTATCATGATTAAATTATGGGAATAAATTTCCCTACGACACAAATGGATATTTACATATAATCGTTTTCCTTTTTGACTATATTACAATACGCAAATTTTGTTCCATATGATCCCTGCTAGATTCCATTAAAATATTCCTTAAATATGTAATACTAATAGGGATGCTCAAGATATATACAGGTGTTCCACCGAACTGGGTCATTAGAGTTTTTTTTAACTGAAAGCAGGAATTTGATTTTGAAACTTGCAGTGTAGTCATGGCACACTGTGGTCTATTTAAGGAAAATATTTTCAACTTTATAGCACTTTCGGTATACAGGATATTGATATGAAACTTTCTTATTTTAAATAGAATGGTATAATTTTTATCGGTCTAATGAATGTATCGAGTCATTTGCGATTAGTTTATATCAAGGTTCCTTATCCCTGAACCCAACCGTTTTTGAGATATTTGCAATTTTGTCGATTTTTTGACGTTTGCACTGTTTCAAGTGAAATTAAATAGCTGATGATGTATCAGATATTTAGTGGTTCTACTAATGTCGATGTAAGTACAAAGACGTACTAGTTAGAAAGTGTTATGGCAATAATGACCGAATCACATACAGGGTGTTCAAAAACGCGTCTCCAATGTGGATACCTTTAAACTAACGAAACTTTTTTATTTCAAATGGAACACGGTATTTTTTACTACAGCATTGAATGCAACGTAAAATTCTACATCGATTGACATTAGGGTTTGTTATACCGATGTTTGATAGTTTTTGAGATATTAGCATTTATTGCCTACAATATGACTAATTTCCAAGTTTCGAGTAAATAAAATATTTTTTTCCTAAAAACACTCTGTATATTATTTTTTAGAATGATGCTTTATCTTTTTTTGCATTGTTTGGTTTCCATACCTGAGATATTCATCATTGGAAGTTTTCCAATTATTACAAAATTTTATGTAATTGTAATTATAAAATATTAATAAGCCATAATTATTATGCGACAGCAAATTACATTTTAATATTTTTGCTTGCTTATTAAATACATCGAAAATAAGGCAAATTTAAAAAAAACTAAGAAACTATTATTCTGAAAGAACATTTATATTGGACATTTTCGAAGACTTTTAATAGTTTGTTTCTGATTTATGTTATCTGTCTGTATCGCTTAATACCTAGTTTAATACAAAAAGCCAAGAGACTGCATTGTTTTCGGAGACTCCATGTCAGACTGCTTCCCTACAAAGAAAATATCTGATCTAGTAAGTGAACAATATTTGAAATATTATGGGTGTATTTAGGATATCTGCTTTAATTTCCCTTTGTATTTTATTTTTTTAAGGTTTTTATTCATTGAAAATAAGTGTAGGTATCTAATCATTGTTACATTCTTCATTTATGTAGAATAAGTCTAAAATGTTCTTTGTATATGTAATTTTCAATGTTTTTCTTATTTGTTTCGATTTACAATATTTTACTTGTTAGAAGAAAATGTGTGAAGCAGTTGACAGCATTAGGACTTACTATAAAAGATATGACTTGTTAATACTGCATAGGTTTATCACTGTGCAATTTGGTAAATTACCAACGATGGATATCACTTATTTGTTAGAACATCTCATGGCCTACTAATATCTAATAATTAATGTACGTTCTCTATGACGAAAAGACATTACTATTAGTAAGAAACTAGTTAACGTTAGATATCTGAAACATAAATATTTAGATAGGTTAGGCAAATAATGTACAGAGTGTTTTGTAGGAAAAAACTCATTTTATTTGTTTGAAACTTGGAATTCAGGCATATTTTTAGCAATTTTTTGCAAGAAATGCCAATACTTCAAAAACTATTAAGAATAGGTATACCACACCCTAATATCAATCGATGTAGAATTTGGCGCTGTATTCAATGCTGTAGTAAAAAAATACCATGTTCCATTTGAAAGAAAAAAGTTTTGTTAGCTCAAAAGTATCCACATTGGAGGCGCGTTTTTTGAACACTCTGTATGTGGTTCAGTGATTATTGCTATAACACCTTATAGCTATGTGTAGGTATCTAATCATTGTTACATTCTTCATTTATGTAGAATAAGTCTAAAATGTTCTTTGTATATGTAATTTTCAATGTTTTTCTTATTTGTTTCGATTTACAATATTTTACTTGTTAGAAGAAAATGTGTGAAGCAGTTGACAGCATTAGGACTTACTATAAAAGATATGACTTGTTAATACTGCATAGGTTTATCACTGTGCAATTTGGTAAATTACCAACGATGGATATCACTTATTTGTTAGAACATCTCATGGCCTACTAATATCTAATAATTAATGTACGTTCTCTATGACGAAAAGACATTACTATTAGTAAGAAACTAGTTAACGTTAGATATCTGAAACATAAATGTTTAGATAGGTTAGGCAAATAATGTACAGAGTGTTTTGTAGGAAAAAACTCATTTTATTTGTTTGAAACTTGGAATTCAGGCATATTTTTAGCAATTTTTTGCAAGAAATGCCAATACTTCAAAAACTATTAAGAATAGGTATACCACACCCTAATATCAATCGATGTAGAATTTTGCGCTGTATTCAATGCTGTAGTAAAAAATACCATGTTCCATTTGAAAGAAAAAAGTTTTGTTAGCTCAAAAGTATCCACATTGGAGGCGCGTTTTTTGAACACTCTGTATGTGGTTCAGTGATTATTGCTATAACACCTTATAGCTATGTCTTTGTATTTACATCGACTTTAGTAGAACCACTAAATATTTATTATTGAATTATCAGCTATTTAATTTTATTTGAAACAGTGCAAACGTCAAAAATTCAACAAAATTGCAAATATTTCAAAAACAGTTGAATTTAGGGATAGGGAACCTTCATATAAACTAACTGCAAATGACTCGCCAAATTCATTAGACCGATAAAAAGTATACCATTCCATTTAAAATAAGAAAGTTGATATCAACACCCTGTATACCGAAAGTGCTATAAAGTTGAAAATGTTTTCCTTAAATAGATCACAGTAGGCCATATCTACACTGCAAGTTTCAAAATCAAATTTCTACTAGAAGTTCAAAAAAAATCTAATGTTCCAGTTCGGTAGGACACCCTGTAGATATTGCAAGGCTCCCCCAGGAATTATAGTAAATTATTGATTTACTTTTATTCATTCCGAAAACATGTACTAATATTAAAATCTAAAAAGAATATGTCATTTAGATGATCCTGCAAAAATACAACACTTTCGTCAAACTCTATAGTTAGTAACTGTAATAATTTTCATTACAAATATTATTTTGCATAGATTGTCTTAAATGTGGCCGTTTCAAATGTTGGTAATAAAATATTATTTTCATTATTAACAATCAGCAACTTCAAAAATGAATGTGGTAATTTGCTTCCTTTAGAATCATCTATCTTCTAGTAAGTAACAATTCATTTTTTGATTTAGTTTATTTCAATTTATTAATTTTATCAATTTTTAGAGAGTTTATTTTTATTTTAAATCAGATATATGTCTGTGATTTCTGCTAATTAAATGATTTGTAGATATTTTCACCATATATTCAATAAATAAAACAATGTAAATTAAATTTATAATTATAGTTTTTAACCTTTAGCTGTGAATATTCACCGCAGAAATATGACAAGGAATAAACACTTATTTATTATTAGCGAAATATGCTAAACTTTCGGAAATAATTAAAAATGTAGTTAAATTCTACAAACATTATTATATCGAATGTGAGATGTGAATACGACTCATTATTAGCAGACATGTCACACTGATGAGATTAAGGAAAATCGAAACATATCCAATTTTTAAATAACGCGCCATATTTCGTAAATATCTGCTCTAGTCGTAGTTCCATGTTTGGCCGTGAGTCCCCTAGGATGGCGCTGTTGTTATCGTGTATCCTAAGAAATGTAGAAAAGAGTTGTTGTGCTTGTGTTTAATTGCTGTTGTTTGTTCGCTTTAAATATTTTTTTTTTTCTGTTGGTTGTGTTTATGTTTATAATAAAAGTGAAGAGTAAATAGTGTGAGATTACAGCAATTAAATTGAATCTAGGCTAAATGCTATACGATTTTCTTTAGTTTTATTTCAAATTTAGTTTAGTAATTGACGTTTTTTTTTTTCTCCCTGCATATATGCCAACTTTGAGTAATAATGGATTATGCAGCGTAAATTATATGCATGTATTAGCACAGCCGTAATAGGTAGTTACATTAATAAAATAAATGTTATACTTACTGAAGGTTGAAAGCGCTGGCACTGAAAATAGAAAAAAAAAGTACATTAATTTGTTTTGTTCAAACATAAATATACCTAGTATATATATTATAATGTTTGTGGAGTAAATATTATTCACTTTTACGTGTGTTTCGAAGACAGATGAGACAAAAACATTGTAAATATAACCCTGAGTGAACCGCAAATATGTATAAAAATTAACACGAAAGCAAATAACAAAAAAAAATGGTTAGTAAGCAAAATTGACCTAACCAGCATTTTTCTTTGCACGTAGCAGTAACTAGAAACACTGAACCACGAAAATACCTGTGATTGTTTATTCTACCGACTGTTTCAAAATGAATTACATTACATCTACGTTGTTCATGAATTTCTCCTATAAATTACGATATTCTGCTTTCTTGAAATGGGGGTGTGGATTAAATAGTTTATAGGTTATCCACCTGTCACTGTCAAAAATTGTTGTCGAGCAATGTTTGATGAAATTAATTAATAACAAATACACTTGGATAGTTGGATAATTTTAAGAATAAAATTCTCACATCATCGGATAAAGTTTTCAAGAAAAGAATTTAATAACTTGAGAGTTAGGTTGAGACATAATGACTATCCAAAAAAAAATAGTAGATAGGATTTTGTTTCAAGGTACCCAGTGAACCAAATTCAAATTTCCCGCAACTATTTTCAATAACTTTAACATAAAAAGTCAATAATTGATTATATACTGATAGAACGAGATAATAGGAAAGAGGTTACAGACGTAAGGGTATATAGAGGAGCGGAGATTGGAAGCGACCATTTCATGCTCATAGGAAAAATACGTAATAAAAGCTGGGATGTAAGAAAGAATGAACCGAATAATATAAAAGAATATGAAGCAGTGAAGACATACAAACTTAGAGAGGAAGTAATTGCTAAGAAATATGAAGAGGAGGTAAGGAGGATAATATATAAGAAACGAGTGACAGTAGGAGATGAAGATATTGAAGAAACGTGGAGGATCTTTAAGGCGACAGTCAATGAGGCAGCCAAAAAAGTGTGTGGGATAATAAGAAAGAAAAAGGATAGGAAAGCAACTACATGGTGGAATGAAAGTGTGAAACAACAGGTCAAGTGTAAAAAAGAGAAATGGAGGATATATTTACAAAACAGAACACAAGATAATTACAATAAATACAAAGAGCAGAGGAAGAAAGTTAAAGAAACCATCAGAATGGAAAAAGAAAAGAGTTGGACAACATTTGGTGATAAACTGGAAAAAAACTTTAGGGAAAACCAAAAACTGTTTTATGGAGTCTTAAGGAAGGTTAGGAAAGGGAAGCATACGATGAGAAATATAATAAAAGATAAAAATAGTAAACTATTAACGGAAGGAAAACAAATTATGGAAAGGTGGAAAGAATACTTCCAGGATTTGCTAAGACAACAAATACCGCAGCCAATTGAAGAAACAACTACTGAGCTCCCGAAGACAGACAAAACCACAGAAAATCTGGAAATCACAATAGAAGAAGTCAAAGAAGCAATAAGCAAGATTAGAAACGGAAAGGCCGCAGGACATGATAAAATAACAGCAGAGATGTTTAAGAACATGGGCGATGATGGTACCAAATTGTTTTGGAAAATCTGTAATAAGGCATGGAAGGAGAAAAAGGTACCCAAGGACTGGACAACAGGAGTAATTGTACCAATATATAAGAACGGTGATCAAAAAGAGTGTAATAACTATAGAGGTATAACGTTACTAAGCACAGCAGCAAAGATCTATGAACGAATATTAGAAAGAAAACTACGAGACATCATAGAACCTACCCTGGAAGAGGCACAAAGTGCATTTAGACGAGGAAGAAGTACGCAAGATCATATTTTCACATTGAAACAAATTATAGAGAAGTCGATCAAAAACAAAACGAAAGCGTACTTCCTATTCATCGATTTACAAAAAGCCTTCGACAGAGTACCTAGAACGAGAATGTGGAAAATATTAGAACAAAGAGGGGTTAGTCGACTAATAATTGAGGCAATTAAATCACTCTACAAAGATAATGAGACTTATGTAATATATCAAAACATGAAGTCAGAAACCTTTCTTACAACGGATGGTCTTAGGCAAGGAGGTGTTATAAGTCCATTGCTATTCAATGTACTGCTGGATCAAGTCATAAAGGAATGTCAACCCCAAATGAGAAAACTAACAGTTGGATACAGAAATTTGAAGAGAGTAGAAATATCAGAATGTGCATTTGCAGATGATGTGGTGATAATGGCAAGAACTGAAGAAGGACTACAACAAAACATTAACATATGGAATAAGACACTAGAACGATATGGCATGATAATAAACACAGAAAAGACGAAAGTAATGGGTATAATGCAAGATAAAGAGAAAATTAACATTAAAATCAATGGAAAGAATATAGAACAAGTGAATGAATATAAATACCTAGGAGTAATTATACAGAACGACGGAAAACAAGATAAAAACATACAAGAAAGAATAGAAAAAACAATAAGATTATATCATTCAATTAACCGTACATTTATAAGGAAAAAAGAAATAACTAGAAAAACTAAAATGACAATTTTTAAAACTGTATATAGACCAACTCTGATGTATGGTAGTGAGACATGGACAATAAATACGACATGGAAAAGTAAACTTCAGGCGACCGAAATGAAGTACCTACGAGGGGTTAAAGGAATTACAAGACGAGACAGGATCAGGAACGAAGACGTGAGGACAGAATTGGAAACAAAATCAATATTAGACTTCTTAGAAGAAAAACAGCTGGGATGGTGGGGACACGTTCAAAGGATGGGAGAAACGAGACAAACGAGGAGAGTATGGGAAGCAAGAGTGATTGCAAGAACAGGAAGAGGACGACCTCCAGAAAATTGGGACAACACAGTGGCAAAGGCTATAAGGAGAAGAGGGATGAGTGTGGAGGAGGCAAGAAATATCGCCAAGGATAGAGGAAGGTGGAAAATAGTGTGCAGAACATAGAATAATATATCCCTACACCGAGAGGTATCTTGGGATTACGATTATATATATATAACTTTAACATGAAAGCATGAAATTTCCTACGATTTTGTATTAGATTAATAGTTATTTGAATACCTTTAAGTTGAAGTTACTAAATATAATTGCGGGAAATTTGAATTTGGTTCACTGGGTAGTATAGACATCCTGATCTTGCTACTAATCAAAATCTTGAACATGTTAAAATATTTAAAATGATTAACATAAACATATTATCAAAAAGATTAAAAACAATTTTAAAAAATGAATCTATATTAGTCAGATCGTTTTTGGTAATTTTGGAATTAGTTAATCGAAAAAAAAAAATGTAGTGTCACTTATTCAAACAAATTTTTTACAGCTTAAAAAGACTGAATGTTTAGTCGAAACGTCGCAATTTGGACAAAATAAATAGTGCTCTATTTTTGGTCATTCACCCCTAATTTATATATCATATTGGAGCATTGAATTATTATTGAAATTACGGGAAATTTGAATTTTGCTTAATTATGGGTATTATTTGTATACAGGTTGATTCTATATACGATGAGATTCAAAAAGATTGTCAATTCCGCTCCCATAGATAGTAGCAGGGTGTAGGTATATGGCATATGTTTGTAATGAAGATTTGAACTAAGTCAGTGTTACTATACTATTATCAGTGATATTAAATGTAAATATAACGAAGGAAAATTACATCACGCACGCCAATGTCACTAAATGTCAAGAAAATTGATTTATTGTAATAAATTTGTATGTAGCTAACTTCACTCCTTAAAACGGTAATAAGTATAGATAAATTTTTCCGGAAAACAGTTTTTTTATTACGACAATCATTTTGAATCTCACATGCGACAAATTTCTAGGATTATTATGATGATAAAAGTTCATATGAATTTATGTTCTAAATCGCTTAATTTTAAATTTACAGGATATTAAATAGTAAATTTAAAAAAAAAAATGTCACGGCAGAACTAAGGTGGATCAGTCTATAAAATTTATCGCATATATTTCGAATCACCCTGTATAATATGAGTTATAAATTTGGTAATGTCTTGTGAAATTCCATCCTTATATCCAATCAAAAATTCGATTTGCACCATTTGAATTTTTATCGTAATCTGAGGATAATCTAAAACACTTTTCAAATAGGTATTGTTAATTGCGCTAATTATAGCGAGGACATGTTAAATTTAGATATTACATTTAAAATGGAATTGTCTGGCGATAGAAATCCTCAACGATACGTTTTAAAGTCCGATTATTTATTAATCTGGGGAATGACTAGGTGCGATATCATTTTGTAAAGCTATTCGATTGGATTTTCAGGCATCACCTTACATATTACCATACATCAAAATCAAACATCCCCAATATAATACTTTTATAATTAAATTTCTTAGAATTTAAAGAATTACATTACATTCTAAGTTTGGAAATAATTAATTACATATTTTAATTAAAGTTAGGAAGACGAAAAACAGAAAGCTTTGTGTATTAATCTGACAGTTATTTGTGTTTGTGTTTATTATTTATGTTTCCGTATACTGAGTTTAGTAGTTTTTGGTTATGTTTGGGTGAATGTTTGTCGCTGGTCAGGTGTGATTTTTTTTTATTAAAATAAAATGTTAAATAAGGAAAATGTGACTGTTTAATTTGTTAACTTCTGAAAAAACTAATAAAAAGTGTCCGATGCCTTGCCTGTCAGCTTGGAATAAACATTTGTGGTTTGTGGTGAGTACAATTTTAGGTTAGGAAATTAGAAATCAACCGTGTCCTTACATAAACGAGACAGTTAATACAATATGATCTTTATCATTACATTACACTTTATCTTACATCTTTACTTATCAATATCCTTTAACGAAAATTGCACAATCGTAATGAGATTACCAAATTTATTATCGCTATATATCTATTAACTTTAATGGTTATTTCAAACGTTTCAAATATACCATGGAAAGATCCAGTGCGATTAAAAAATTAATCAATTCAATTAACGTATAAAAGGTGATTTTTTTTTCCTCATTCTACTAGCTATAAATCACACGCCCACAAAGTATTTAGCGTTTCGTCACAAATTTGTTTTGTTCCGCACGATAAACGGTATACAAAAAAAAAATCGCATATTATATTGATAGATAATGTGTGCATTGCGTACATTTTTGCAATAAATTATTTAGATAGCTCAACTAATTTAATTAACGATTAGATATGTCTAGTTACATGCATTGTTTCAATATTTTTTTAACGATTTATGTATTGAAATACTATAATAGAATTCGTGTATTGCATTAAATTCATTATTTTAGTACCTATGTAGTCAGTTCTGTTTCGGATTTCTTCTAAGGAGTATTTTAGCATAATTATATACATACATTTAAATTTATTTTGTGCTTAGCAGAATTAAGTGAATCGTCTAAAACATTTATATTTTCTCGCGTGCTTTATATCAAATGCTGGCTTTATATAATGATGATGTAACAACGAACTGTTTTTAAAAATATGACAAGACCTTCTCGGTTTTATTTTTCGTTAATTACGCGCCAATAATAAAGTATTCTGAAAGCTAATAAATTAAAATGTTTGTTTGTCTCGCGGTAGCGAAGTTCATAAACATTTCTTGATATTTTTATCGCGCGTAATGAAACTTTATTCCTGTCACTTTTTACATGGGTTTATCGTTAAATATTTGCGCGACAAATACAAACAAAATCCAAGCAGCGAATTATTGCGAAAGTTCAAATAAAAATGAGTTAAAAATGTTAGAGTGGTACTCACCTAATATCCATGCTAAAGTCACACTGTTTCCTTTGGTCTTTTCACTCCAAAACGACGTGGTATTTTACTCCTGCAGCTTAAGCAGCTGCTACCACCTGTAACAATGAATAGAATGTTACTGATGTTTTATATTATGGTATATAGGAATGAATGTGATGGCAGGCGAGCAGTCAAGTGGTATGCCTTATCAATCGGAACTGTTTTTTGCTCTAAATCAGCGATAAAATATGCTGCCGTTTGCTGTTGTGTATTTTTTTTTGTTGTCGTTGTGTATCGTACGTGTTACAAAACCTTGGAGGATTTGCTTCACATTGCTTGTTTACCTGGAATCGCTGTAGAGGGGACGGTATTGGATAAATTGTTTAAAAATGATGAAATTGATTCTAGATTTTCTAGAAGTTAAAAAAAAAATACAGAGAAAACGATGTAAAAACGATTTTGATAAATGATTTAATAATATGCACTTTAATAAGATTATCTTTAAAGAAACGTTTGCAAACGTTGAAAATAAAAAGTCTTTACATATATAGAGGTGAAAGGTTTTGTTAAAAAAACCACTAAATCCCAAAAAGTTGGTGTTTGAGTTGGAATAGACAGAGATTCAAAATGATTGTCAAATCCGCTCCTATAGATAGTAACAGGGTGTAGGTATATGCCGCGTGTTTGTAATGAAGATTCGAACTAAGTCAGTGTTGGAACACAAGACAATAAACGGATCTGTCATGAATAAGGAAAACGTAACCTATATTTGAACTCGCATTATATAAACGACTATGGATTGGTGTTTCTGCTTGTAAAATGAAATGTATTAATTTAACTTTACTAAATTATGATTTTACAATTCAGTACTAACTGGTGTTTAACTAAATTTATTTATTACTTTAAATTATAACATACAATTAGTATAATTATTAAGTGACAAAACTGCATCTCTCAGTTCTTCTATGATATGCATGCGGTTTCTCCGAGATCCTATTTTTTAGATAGCCGAACATGAAGTAATCTAATGGGGTTAGATCAGGCGATCTTGGTGGCATCTTTGTGCCTAACGACTCTGACAGCAAAAAACTGTTTGAAAATATTGCAGGTTTATCGAGCAGTATGTGCTGGAGCATTATCGTGCTGAAAATAACCTGCTTCAAGCTCATTTTCTTGTAACCCTGCAATAACAATTCCAACATCTGTTGGTAACTTGGGCTTTACATGTTCCTCGAAGAAATTGGCCTATTATTCGTTGCCGACATAGCTAACCAAACTCCAACTTTTACGGGATGCAATGCGTTTCTCGAAATTCGTGTGGTTTTCTGCAGACCAGATACAATGTTTTGTGAATTGATATAGCCCGTTAGATGAAACCAGGCTTCATCGAGAAAAATGAATTTGTTTACAAGTCATCGTCCCTTAATTGTTATTAAACCATTGACAATATTCCAATCGCCTATCGTATCTAATGGTAATAATTCCTGTACCGTAGAAATTTTATAGGATGAAAATGTAACTTTCTTTGACAGCTCATCGCGCTGAAGTGTATGATAAGCCATAAAATTATAAAATGTAATAAACTATTTCACTTAATGTTAATATTGATTTTTACTGTTTGTTGAGCTATACACAGATAAATTCCCTATTCTTACAGTATTCAGAAATACTATTGTTGGTGATATTAGATGTAAATATAACCGATTTGAAAAAAAATTATAAGATAAATAATCGAAATACTACACACACACGCCAATGTCGCTAAATGTCAAGAAAATTCATTTAATGTATGAAATTTGTATGTAGCTAACTTCGCTCATTAAATTGGTAATAAGTATAGATAAATTTTTTCCGGAAAACAGTTTTTTTCTTACGGCAATCATTTTGAATCACATGGTATATGGAAGAAAATGAGAATCGAATACGGTATGGTTGATTTTTCAACAAACGGTGTTTCTCACGAAACGACAAACTAATAAGTGTCCTCGCTCAAAACGAGTCGAATACTAGCTTCACATCTTACTTATTTCCATTACCTTGTTTTTTGACATTGTGATAAGACGTCAACCTGGTTTGACGAAAAAAAAATGATAAACAAAAACCTTTTGACGTGCCATTTTTAAACTTCATAAAAATAAATTTGAATCAGATTTCTTCATCTTTCGAATTAGTTATTGTGTAAATATCTTTTAATGACAAGGAATAAAAATTGAAATTTGGTACGCATGCGTAATTTGATATACTCTTTAAGAATAGTTATAAAAAAATTAGGGGTGGCATTTAAAAAAAATTGTCGATGACGTCATATCTCAAATTTGGGATATTTTCTCAGATGAAAAAGTGGGCAATTTAAAATACTAATCGACGTGTCCGAGCATATTTCCGAAAAAAAATACTGTCTTCGCTTTACTGAATTTATTCCAGATTACAGATTCACACTGTACTATGAAATTTAGTACTCCAGTAGTTAGTTAACCTATGCAGTCAATTATTTAGGCTTAACAGCGGATTTGATCTAGATGCATCCGAAATCTACCAGTTTTCCTTTGCTCATAATCTCTCTGCTCACTGAAGATCTTTTACGGTCCCTGGTAATCACGTTTTTCTCCGCTTTAATGGTCAAGCAGAACGCACGTGATGTACGCGTGGTTTCGCAGAAAGCTTATAGCTTCGAGCGTATACACGTAAAATATGTATTCATCATTATTAAGCGGCCAGAATCTGGATGTTTTCGCGCGTACAGAATGCGTGGAATCAGTCAAGGACTACTACTAGGAATCGTATACATATAAACGTTTAGCGTTTATCGAAATGATTGGTATGACGTAAGATGTCCGAATTCGAAAGTTTATTGCTTCGTTTTAATTTTTTTTTATTTCGTTCTCTTTAAACTCTTTATACGAGTTGACGAGTGTGGTATCTCTTATACGCGATGTTCGATAACAAAATGACCCGGTTTTATGTAACGATTTCGCGACGATGTGGGATTGGAAGAAAGTAGTCCGCGCTGTGACATTTGTTGTGCAGTTTTTAGTAGCCATTAGTTAAGGTCGAGTAAAAATTGCTTGCCAAGTAACTGATGCACTAACAAGGGAACCTCGCGAACTGTAAATCGCAGATTTTGATGAAACTTTGTCAATTTGTAGACTCCATGGAGTGTTACTTAAGGACGCTTTCAAGTTGCTGTGGAACTTCAACTTTAGGGAGCGCAATTCACCCTTGCAATTTAGCCCAAATTTGTTTTTTTCTGAATAACTTTTAAACGGTAAGAGATAGGAAAAAAGTTTCAATGGCGGACTTGTACCGTTTAGTCAGCCCTTTCGATTGGTATAGATATTTATATACAGGGTGTTCCAATAAACGTGGAATGGCGTATGTTGTGCGTATTTTATCGAATTTCAGAAATCGGTTATAATGTCATTTTTTGTGATCAAATAGTCTATAGAAAGGTAAGTTGAAAAGTTATACAGGGTGTCCACAAAAATATAAATTTTAGCATATTTCCTTATTCTAATTAGATACTCTATATACTGTTATGTGGCTGCATTGTATGTCGAAAATCAGTGTAAACTTATACTAGGCGCTAAATAGTTGAATGTGATACTTTTCGAGTTATACGCGTTTGGTTATATGTAAGACTATACAGAGTATTCCACGTAACTGGTTCATTAAAAGTTTATGATGTTCTATTATTTACTTATATTTGAGATTTTGGCACCATTATCTGTTCGATTGGAACTATAAATGTAAAATACCTTAACCAAAATATCACTTCCGGTTGACCGGAAATGGATGTCAACTTTGTTATTTTAAATAGAATGATATAATTTTTTATTCATTTTTGGATTCTACAAGTATAAATACGTCAGTTTTCATTAGCTATTCCTATAGCTACATGTTGCCGTTTTTGAGTTATTTTAAGTTTTTCTTTTTTTTAGTCATAATCATTGCATCATTGAGACATTAATATCTCGGTTAATACTGCAAGTAGGGACTCCAAATTTGCTATGTTATGAATGTAGATATAACTCTAAGAAATGGTAAGCACACTTTACATTCTAACATACAGGGTGTTCAAAACTGAGGAACAAAGTCACATATTTTCAAATGCAGAAAACTCATTTTTTTAAAATAGAACGTCCTGTATTTTAATTCGGAATTAGGAAGTAAATATCATCCCCTATTACTTTATATCAGCATTCCCTATACCTATCTTTAATAGATTTTGAGATATGAGCGACTTTTGGTTAAACAGACTAAGTAGCCCTATCTTTAAATGTTTGTAGCTGGCTCTGAAATGGATTCACGTCAAATTCATGTATTATTTTTGAATAACCATACAAGAATGTCTGTTCGAATAGTCATTTCTATTAATATTGTGTTGTACGAAAGTGTAATTACAATGATATACATAAACACTTTTGGTTAGTCAATGAATTTGACATTAATCCCATTCAGAGCCAGCTACAAACACGCAAAGATAGGGCTACTTAGTCTGTTTAATAAAAGGTCGTTCACATCTCAAAATCTATTAAAGATAGGTATAGGAAATGCTGATATAAAGTGATAGGGGATGATATTTGCTTGTTAATTCCGAATTAAAATACAGGGTGTTCTATTTTAAAAAAAAGAATACTTAGTCTGTTTAACAAAAAGTCGCTCATATCTCAAAATCTATTAAAGATAGGTATAGGGAATGCTGATATAAAGTGATAGGGGATGATATTTACTTCCTAATTCCGAATTAAAATACAGGGTGTTCTATTTAAAAAAATTGAGTTTTCTCCATTTGAAAATATGTCACTTTGTTCCTCAGTTTTGAACACCCTGTATGTTAGAATGTAAAGTGTGCTTACCATTTCTTAGAGTTATATCTACATTCATAACATAGCAAATTTGGAGTCCCTACTTGCAGTATTAACCGAGATATTAATTTCTCAATGATGCCATGATTATGACTAAAAAAAAGAAAAACTTAAATAACTCAAAAACGGCAATATGTAGCTATAGGAATAGCTAATGAAAACTGACGTATTTATAGTTGTACAATCCAAAAATGAATAAAAAATTATATCATTCTATTTAAAATAACAAAGTTGACATCCATTTCCGGTCAACCGGAAGTGATATTTTGGATAAGGTATTTTACGTTTATAGTTCCAATCGAACAGATACTGGTGCCAAAATCTCAAATATACGTAAATAATAGAACATCATAAACTTTTAATGAACCAGTTACGTGGAATACCCTGTATTATCCCCAACACCAGACAAAAGAAAATGTAACTACTTCGACCGATTGTTGCTGATACTTTTAACATTACACTGTATATACAAAATAACGACAGATTACGACTTCAATTTTCATATTCATACTGTTCGTGAGTAGTTAGTTAGGTACGCAAATAAAATTATATAATATTGATTTATTAGTTTATTGATATTGGTTGAGTTCATATTGTTTTGCAAATGTGCAGGTAGCTAGAGCCATAAAAAGAAAAACTTACAATATACAGTCAACGTACAATTTAATTATTACCTTATTTTATTTTGTGTAAGACACAAACAGCCTGCTCTATTTCAATAAAATAAAAGTCAGTAGTGAAAATATGTATATACATTCTTCCAGTTCGCGTATTACTCTTCATCATGATAGTGAAAATCCTCAAAAAAGTGTCGGAAACATAAATATTGGGTACAACGTGCACATTTTATAAAAGCGGACTGTCCACATATTGAGCATATGGGTAAAATGCCTTCATCATCGAACGAAAACGCATATGTCACTGGATGAATAAATTTGTCTGGTCTAGATTCTATGTAACCGCTTTTGTACCAAGAATATAGAAACAGGTTTCGATATCTTGGAGAGGACAGTTGATTGTGAACCAATGATTGTAATTTGATTATTATATTGCGTTGTTGTAAATTAAGGTCAATGTTTGCAAGCAAAATTTGATCGGAAAACCCTTTGACAAATCCCTTCCACACACGAAAGCCGTACACGTCGAGCGGTTGCGCCAGTCCAGTTGTTTTCTTGGGAATCGTAAGAAGAGATGTTGGTTTTTCTGCTGCTTAGAACTTTGTAAAGTCCAAGGACAGTGGCCTCCCCAAGAATCTAGTAGTAAAGTTGTTGATGTTCCACTAGGAACTTGGTGTAGGTACACATCCGTAAACCATTTTATAAATAGTTCACTAGTTAGTAAGTGAGACGTTCGCTACTCACATCTCTTCAGAAATAGTGGAAGCAAGCAATTAGTGTACTATGTGACCTATTGTTTTCATCTGCCTGCTGTCGGGGATAATATAATCTTACATACATCTAAATGCGTATAACTAGAAACCTATTACATATAACTATTTAGCGCCTGGTATAAGTTTACATTGATTTTCGACATACAATGCAGCCACATAACAGTATACAGAGTATCTCTTTAGAATAAGGAAATATGCTAAAATTTATATTTTTGCGGACACCCTGTATAGCTTTTTAAATTATCTTTCTATAGACTATTTGATCACAAAAAAGACCATTATAACCGATTTCTGAAATTCGATAAAATACGCACAACATACGTCATTCCACGTTTATTGGAACACCCTGTATATAAATATCTACACCAATCGAAAGGGCTCACTAAACGGTACAAGTCCACCATTGAAACTTTTTTCCTATTTCTTACCGTTTAACAGTTATTCAGAAAAAAAACCAAATTTGGTTTAAATTGCAAGGGTGAATTGCACCCCCTAAAGTTGAAGTTCAGCAGCAACGGAAAGCGTCCTTGAGTTACACTCCATGGTGTCTACAAATTGACAAAGTTTCATCAAAATCTGCGATTTACAGTTCGCGAGGTTCCCTTGTAAGAGAAAAGATTCTGTAAAGCAATGAGATATTTCTTTGTCTTTAGTTAAAAGAGCCATTTCTTTTGGACCTAAAAAGAATATTATTTGGACATTAGCTGAAAAAAAAAATGATCTCCTTAAACGGCAGCAAAAAAAAAAGTCTTTGATAACTTAAACTTATATTAATATTGAAGTTAGTACAAATGTAAATTACAAAAAAAGAATCACAAATAAGATTGGTTCTTTATAAAATCTCCTTTTAAAAAACTTTTCGTATAACTGTACTTATTTTCACAATGATTTCCGGGAATTTTTTGAATCACCCATGTTTGTCACTATCTCTGTTATCGCGTTCTAGCTAACGATAAAAAAAATACATGTATGATCCAAACAACAATTTAAAGACAGAGTATAGACAAAAGAAAAAATATATATATATATGAAGGATTCTTGGAACAAAACGAAAAAACCTGGCCTTCTTCCGAGTGGGTTTGCCAAAATATTAGACAGGTGCGTAACGATATTAAAAATAACAAAAAGGAAAGATCGTACCCTAACAAATTACTTGCCAAAATGTTATAAAGATGCGACATTGACGGTATATATGTATCTATTAGAAACACTTCATTTAAATTTTATTGAGATATATAAATATGATTTCATGAGTTCACGCATTGCTACTGTAATGAAACCAAATAACTACAAACTCATACAATATCAAGGCAAAACATAGGTACCATATACAGGGCGATTCAAAAGTACCGGAACACTTTCCAGTGGCGGCTGGTACTAAAGGACACAAGGGCACGTGCCCACCCAACCACCAAGATAAACACAGAAGGAAATTCGCATGCAATTCAGTGCATTATTTTATTTTATTATTTTTACGTATTTTTATAACGATGGTATCAAAGTTTCCTTCCCCAGCGCAGACGCTAGCGCATATGCGAAGTAAACTATGTTCCGGGGCACTCTTTCCGATGTACCTATTTCGAGTATGAATCGGACGGCTCCGTTTATCTTCGCCATATGCGCCTATACGGTCGCTTTGGGGCACGCAATGCCGTGTCTCCATTAACGTCTTGCATTCGTTGCGACTGCATCGTTTTCAACGCGTACCGCGCATGTGTGATTTCAAAGGTTTGAAGTGACGTTTATTATTAATGATGGAAGTTAATTGAGTGCAAAATCTTTAATAAAAAAAACTCGCTCTCATTCGAGGAAAAACTTTTAATTAAGGAGAAAGGAAGAATTATTATATCCTGATCTTCAAATAAACTACACTTCCACAAGTAAAACTCGAACTTACAATAGAGTATTTAATAAAAATATGAGTGGATGTGCAGATGTTCACTAACAAATAAACTATTTTGTTTTATCTGCTTAATTTTTAAGAAAGTGGTCAGTGCGTGGAATAAACAAGGGTTGAATGATTTAAAGCATATCGCAGAGAGGGCAAAGAAACACAAGAAAATTCCGTTTCCCCACATGAATGCATGCGTGGATTTTAATGTTCTAATAGGCAAAGTGGACATACGTGAATAATTAGACAGTGCTTATTTGCGACATAAAATTAAGTACAACGAAGATGTGGAAAAAAATCGTCATATTTTGCCTCGGTTAATTATGTGTATAAAAAAATGTGAAATCTTATCCTATGTTGGATAGCGTAAAATTGAAAAGTGAATTCTCAGTAATTTATGAGCGCGAGGACATGTGTGACGTAGATGTAGGTGGTGTTTTGCCACTTTTAGTCTCCATAACACACAACAACTTAAAAAAAGTTTGACGGAAACATACAAACTGTTGGATATTATTTGTACAACCCCCATGTCGACAGCAGAATGTGAACGATGTTTTTCCACCCTAAAACGCATTAAGACTTTTCTGAGAAGTACAATGTTAGAAGATCGACTGAACGCATTTTTACAGCAAAGTCATAGACGTCTTTACCAGCATGAAAAATAGGAGAATGTATTTTATGTACAAAAAATAGGCAAGTTCTTATTTTGTGCCCACCCTCTTTTATAACTCACGAGCCGCCACTGGTATGAAATAGTCTATAAAAATGCTAAAGTAAGTTTTGTCAGCTAGTGTTATCAAATATTATTGAATTATTTTCCTTATACATATAAGATTGTATGGAATTAGTTCGCACAATCTTGGGCAACTACAACATATGGCAAAGTATACAGTATAGAGTATACCGTTTAAAAATAAACTCACATATGGACCTTGTTGATGTTCACGTTAATGTTACGTGCCACTGACCTATAGCATGGCTTCCTGCGTTTTTATTTACTACGTCAAACGTCACGTGGTTACCTGTGCGTATCGCAAAAACCTACGCTGAAAAATCCATTTGCTTGACTCAATCAAATTTGAGTTGTATTGATGACTAAAATCTTTAGTTTAAATTATTGAGCAAGCAAATAATTTTGTTTATAAAATTTGTTTGTTTTAAGAATATCTTTAATAGAATTAAACAAATAAAAAGTTTTACTGGGTTAATGTATGTAATACTTAAAATAACTAATTATTTCATTGAAATAATGAGATATATAGGGTGATTCTCAATATATGCGACAAACTTTAAGAGCTGACTCCCTAAGGTTATTTTGATCATAAAAGTTCATAAGAACATATGTCCAAAATCGCTTAGTTCTAAAGTTGTACAATGTTTTAATAGTAAGTTAACATAATTAATGTTTTTATTATAAACTAACAAAATAATTAGTAAAACAAAATTAACTTATACTAACTGTTGAAAATGACCGCCTCCAACTGCAATACAAGCTTCTATCCTCCGTCGTATTGACTGGCGAGTCCGTTCTAAAATACCAGGGGTATTTCGAATTGTTTGAAAAGCTGCGATAATACGATTTCTCAGTTCATCGACATTTTCAATGGGAGTCATATAAACTAATGATTTAAGGTGACCCCAGAGAAAAAAAAGTCCAAAGAATTTGAATCTGGAGACCGAGGAGGTCACGGTTGTGAACCTCCCCGTCCTATCCACCGATCTGGATACGTATTGTCCAAAAACTCGCGAGCAACTAAACTAAAATGCGCTGGATCACCGTCATGCATAAAATACATTTGTAATCTTAATTGCAACGGAACTTCTTCCAGCAGTAGAGGTAGCTCCTCTTCAAGAAAATTGCGGTATACCTCGCCATTTAACCGCATCGGTAAAAAATGTGGACCTATCAAGTGATCTCCAACAATTCCGGCCCACACATTGACAGAGAATTGATGTTGATGACGGGCATTCACTAGTTCGTGCGGATTTTCTTTGGTCCATATGTGATTATTATGAAAATTAATAATCGCGTTTCTAGAGAAAGTAGCCTCGTCGGTGAAGAATGTTTGAGCCAAATAGTCAGGATTTTGTGCGATTTTGTATTGCATCCATTGATAAAAAGCCATCGCTCTTTGCGGAAAATCTGCCGGCAAAAGTGCCTGCACCCTTTGAATGTGATATGGATACAGTAGTTGATCTTTCAATATTCTCCCAACTGTGGCCTAAAGACTAATGTTTAAAGCAAACTCAATTTTTCTGGTGCTTGTAGTAGGATGTTCCTCAATTTCATTTAGTACCTTTTCTTCAACTTGTGGAGTTCTCACTGTAGATGGGTGCCCGTTATCAGTCGTCCGTTTTTTTAAAAATTTCCCGTTTTACTAAGACGTTGGTGATGACGAGCAAATATTAAATGATGCGGGATGATACGGTTCGGGTATCGTTCTTCATAAAGACGTCTATAGCAGCACGCGAATTTCCAATTGGCAAGACCGTAAACGAAATGCATATCACACATCTCAGCATTCGTGGTAATTCATTTTAGAAAACAGAACTGGCAATAAACTGAATGAATACTCTGACAACTATTGACAAATAAACAATTCCCTCTCAACACAATAGTTTTTGAAGAACCAACTGTGATATTATATCGTGTCATAGTCATAGTTCATAATTTATTATTAAACATTCAATAACTTTAAAACCAAATAGTTTTGGACATATACTCATATGAACTTTTATGATCAAAATAACCTCAGGAATCGGCTCTTAAAGTTTGTCGCATATATTGAGAATCACCCTGTATAAGTAAATAATAGAACATCATAAATTTTTAATAAACCACTTATGTGGAATAGCCTGTAGAGTTACCGAATCTTTTTGTATTCGAATCGCCCACCACTAATACTGGATAATCTTTTAGTATTAATAAAAAAAAATCTATTTAACTGATGTCTTGGATAATTTTTGTAAATTAGGAATAGTTATTTTGTGACGCACTCTGTAAAAATTGAAATACTTATAATGGGAAAAGGGATTTGCATCAATCCTTTTCAAACATTTATTTTTTTTTTTTTAAATTAATATATCTTGAAGCCACAATTGTATAATCTATTGTTTATACTGCCTCTTGATTACTCATACTAGCTCTTTAACGATCCGATTCAACTGAACAGGAAGTGGCCGCAAATACAAACGAATAATAACATACTACTCTCCAAACACAGTGGTAATAGTAAATAAACAAAGGAGTAAAATGAGCCGGCTGGCCAAACAATCCCTACTTGCCACACATTCGTGTATGTATACACATTTGACTTTGCCATTTTATCATCAACGATCTAGAAGATTCTTCATCGAACGCACGGGCAATACGAAACCTTTTACAGGCAGGTATAAATACGCTTGTATACTGCCATTGTATTCTTTGTTTGCCGTCGTGAATTCATTTTTTTTTTTTGCCAGGCGAATATACAACTCAAAACAGAACAGCGTCGAATTGAATTCGTTTTGCGAGAAACGTCGACAAATAAATTCAAAAATGATAAAAGCTTGAAATACGCAATCAGTGAAAGTTTGAGTACTTACCCCTTTCTTCTGTCCAATCCTCGAGTGGGTTATGTTGGATATTCGCCTAGCTTTTTTCACGGGGTTATCAAAGGAGAACTGATCAATAGGGGGAACGCCGACTGCGTATATGCAGACGTCCTATTCCGTATGCGTCTGACGAGAAGCGACTGTTCGCGCTGGTTGTTGTGATGTCTGACGAACTGGCGAACGGCATGTTTTAAGGAAGCGTCGCTTTTTAGTGGGGTTTTTGCTCGAGCGATACGGAGATATACGTGACGATCAGCTGTTCACAGCAACAATGTGGAATGTGGAGTAGGGAAATGGTGTAGGGACGCCTTGGTACGAAGCATCGTTGTATTAGTGAATTAAAAGGTTTGATATAGATATAATTGTATTGGTTTTGTGATAGTGCGCCTATTACTTTTGATTTTAGAAAAAAGTATTTTATACAAAAGTTTTACGGTATTCAATGCTGCATAACCTAAAAATATTTTTTACTATACACAGTATTCCAAAAGTAGGAAAACGCATATTTACTCCGTTATTTTAAATTTTACACTCCTCATATTATTCCATTTTTAAATTCTACGTACAAAAATAACATTACTTTATATAACGTAACTATAAGTCGTCTAAATGTTATCTTGTAACGCGAAATGTTACAAAAATATATACAACGTACCACATGCAGTAACATTTCTACGACTGTTTAATGTCCGCCTAAGCGATGTTACGAAACAATATTTCACAGTAATGTTAATACGAGATCTTCGAGTAACATTACTTTAACATGACGATTAATGTTGAAGTATAGCTCTTTCGTAACATTTCTCATATATGTTAAAGAGAAATATTGATACAGTGTGGCAATTAAATGTTTCTATAAATATATCTAGGGTACTGTTTCTATTAGGATCTTTTATTTACTCCAAAAGTTCTTGCTGCATTATATAAGAACATGATGTTGAGGTTATCGAGAGTTATATAATTTAATATAAAACGGAATCTCAATCAGTCTTATTGAAATTCAATGTTAATATTATAATTTCATGTTACTCTCGATAGATCGGGCCCCTCTGTTTATAGGAATTTATCTACACTTACTAAAATTACAATATTAACATTAACATTAATGCCAGAAAAATTATAACGGATAAAAATATTTTATAATATAACATTATAAGTCTTTTTTTGTGTATTTTTGCAGATACATTAAAATGGTCAATCATATATCAGATAGTTCTATGTAAAAACTAAATAGTAATCTATGAATAATATTATAAATAGCTATTTAGTAAACGAAATACATTAATAAATACTTTAAAAGTAAAAATGCTGCTTGCAGAAGACAATAAAGGCATTATTGATTAAAAAAAAAGTACATTAAATTCCATTTTAATAAACTTCAGTATTGGAAACAGATTATGGGGCACATAAATTAACATGAATAGAATCTAAACAAAAACTCACAACACATAAGAAAAACGCCCCGAATGCATTTTATTCCTTTGAACATTTTGCTGTTTTTCTATCAAATCTTTGTTTTGCATAACGAAACCATTCCATGACAGTTATTTCGTATTCTGTATCTGTGAGTACAATATTTCTTCTAATTCTCTCTGAAATTAAAAAAAAAAAACCGTCAAAAATAGAGATCAGAAAATTTGTTTATAATTATTGTAAAATTTGTATTTGATCACGAATTACTATCAATTCTAAGAATGACATTACGTGGCATTGCTCATCCTTATAGCACAACAGGTAGGTTTTACTATAACATATATATAGATTATGATATACATAATACATATCTGTCTTTAAAGATCTTCGATGAATTTAAAAGGATCGACATACCTACTTTAGCATTATAAATAAAACTTACCTGATACTGTTGATTCATTATTGACGGGAATTTTTTCTCATCAAAATAATTGCGACGCACAATCCCAAGATGGTCCTATCCACGCCCTGTCCAGTCACGATTACCGTATATTGTGAAAGAGGGGGTTCACAGGTTCACGCCAACTCGTGTATGCGCGGTACGAAAAACTTGTGATGGCAAGCGATACTAACTTTTATAAGTGCGCAGTGCGCAACACAACCCCATAACATGATTATTATAGCTACAAAAAATGTTAAAAAATTTCATCACCATTATTTACTTTATAGAGAAATTTCTCCATTAGTTTTGTGTTTCAAAATTCTAAATTTGCAGAAACATTATACGTACCTATCTTACACTTTATAAAATGTAAATTTTGTAAATATGGCAATGTTACAACTAAATATTACCTCAACATTTCCGACAACAAAGTCTTTGTTTTTGCAACATTGTTTTCAAATATTTTTCCCTGATTACATTGAAATGTTACTGTAAAGGCCTGCAATATTTCTATCATTATTTAATGTTGCTGCAAAATTTCAGTAACATGTTTTTGTTTAACATCGCTATCTAGTAAATAATGTAATATTACTGGGATATCTGCAACATTACTTGCCAAGTGGGTATCTATAATAACAACATTGTTATTTACGCTTTTGTAAAAAAACCCTGATGCTGCAAGCTTTCAGTGAAGGCAGGGTAGTTGTATGTGCATTTGTTTTAGATGATCATATTTTAAAAACCATACACAAATACTTAGCTTGATATAACAGTGAAACTAAAACCAATATCATTATACAGGCTGGGCCACCACATTCGCGTCGGTTTATATAAAAAAAGTTATAACAAATTTTCATTGTTTATTGGTTAAGGATTATACAGGTTCAGAAGGAGTACATTTCAAAATTATTTTGAAGTTTACAGTGTGACTCGAAGAAAAATTACCTACACACCAAAGTTGTGAAAAATTTAATGGAACAGCCTGTATATTATGATATATTTTGATAGTACAGATTAAATAAAGGCAAGTTGGTGTTAGGTTTCTTATACTTAACTCAACTCGTTTACGAGATAATTAACTATTCTTCAAAATGTAGACTAAATTTAAGAGGCACGCCTGTCATGCATATTTAAGCTAGATATTTTAAACTGTATTTATTTTTTAACTAAAGCATTAGACTTGATAATATAAAATAAAAGTAATGCAAAAAATTATACAGGGTAAACAAAAACATACTTTTAATTTTCACTATCTTTAAAGGCAAGTAACTTTCTTATTTTAAATGGAACAGCCTGTATTTATTACCTAATTTAGATTCTAATTTTAACGGTCTTTAAGATTGTATTAATGCTTCCTATACCTATCTGTTATAGTTTCTTAGTAATTTAGAATTTTCTATTTCAAATATTAATTCCTATCAATTCTTTTTCAAAAGTATCGCTATTATTCATTATACACAAAAGTCATTTGACAATAACGGAACTTGTCAGTTGTGCATCATTCTTGTTCGT
The DNA here is from genome assembly GCA_004143645.1 of Protaetia brevitarsis. Taxonomy (NCBI): domain Eukaryota; kingdom Metazoa; phylum Arthropoda; class Insecta; order Coleoptera; family Scarabaeidae; genus Protaetia; species Protaetia brevitarsis. The sequence goes on from RXPK01001593.1 coordinate 36,664, forward strand.
GGTTATTTAAAAAGCATTTTATTTATTTACAATGAGAAATTACCTTCAAGCAGAAAGGTTTGATATAATTTTAATAATTGGAGAGTGTGAAGAAAATTGTTTGCTAGCATCAAGGATTTATGCGTAAAAATATCCTAACAAACGTCATCCCGATAAGCGTTCTTTAGAAAATTTGCTGCAAGTATTCCGAAGTACAGGAAGTGTGTGTTATAAGAAAACAGAACGACAAAAACCGATTACCGGAAATGAAAGAAATAATATTTTAGTTATCGAATCTCTTGTTGAAAATCCGCATATAAGTCAGCGAAAAATAAATGAAACTACAGGGATAAGCAGAGGGAGCATCAGAAGAATTATAAAGATGAACAAATTTTACCCATACCACATATACAATTGCATCAAGAACTTTTGAAAGTAGATTATGATCGGCGGCTTGAATTTTGTTGTTATGGGTTCTAGAAAAGTTAGGAGATGACGAAAATGTTCTCGATTATGTGTTATTTTCGGATGAGTCAACTTTTCATAACAACAGATTAGTTAATAGGCATAATTTTCATTATTACAGTGACGAGAATCCCAATTTCTTTAGAACCCTAAATCGTCAACATCGATGGTCTGTTAATGTGTGCTGGGGCGGAATAGTTGGAAAGCACGTGATAGGTCTATACTTTTTTGATGGTCACTTGAATGGTGCCATGTTTCTATAATTTATAAAATATAACTTAGCAATACTTTTGGAAAACACACCAAATTAATATTCGACAAAGACTTTGGTTGCAATTAGATGGTGCTCCTGCGCACTTTCAAATAAACGTTCGGGAGATATTAGATAGGCAGTATCCCAACAGGTGGATAAGCCGTGGAAGCTCACAGAATTGGCCAGCAAGATCTCCAGATCTAACGAGCCCAGATTTTTTTTCTATAGGGATATATTAAAAATATTGTTTATGACATACCACCAACCACACCCGACGAAATGAAAGAGCGAATAAGAATGGCGTTTCAACCTATAACACCAAATGTTTTGAGTAATGTTAAAGACTCATTTCAAGAAAGAGTTCGCGTCTGCATTGAAAACGATGGTCATCATTTTGAACATTTTTTAAAACATTAGCAGTTTTTAACATATCAGTTTATCCGTTTTAATAAAGTACATTTCTGAAGTTTACATAGTTATGACTTTTAATTAGTATGTAGGAAAAGCCAGTTGAAAAGTTAGACTGATTATTATCGTCTATTTATGTTGAATAATAACAGCAGTTTTGTCCAAGCCTACTTGACAAAAAATAATGGTTAGGAATATTTGAAAATGAAAATTCTAAATTACTAAGAAACTATAACAGATAGATATAGGAAGCATTAATACAATCTTAAAGACCGTTAAAATTAGAATCTAAATAAGGTAATAAATACAGGGTGTTCCATTTAAAATAAGAAAGTTACTTGCCTTTAAAGATGGCGAAAATTAAAAGTATATTTTTGTTCACTCTGTATAATTTTTGCATTACTTTATTTTATTATCAAGTCTAATGCTTTAGTTAAAAAATAAATACAGTTTAAAATATCTAGCTTAAATATGCATGACAGGCATGCCTCTTAAATTTTGGTCTACATTTTGAATAATCGTTAATTATCTCGTAAACGAGTTGAGTTAGACATAAGAAATCTAATACCAACTTGCCTTTATTTAATCTGTACTATCAAAATATGTCATAATATACAGGATGTTCCATTTAATTTTTCACAACTTTGGTGTGTAATTTTTCTTTGAGTCACCTGTATACTTCAAAATATTTTTGAAATATGGTTTTTCTGAACCCGTATAAATTTTAACAGAAAAAATTTGAAAATATGTTATCACTTTTCGTATACAGGGTATTCCACGTAACTGGTTCATTAAAAGTTTATGATGTTCTATTATTTACTTATATTTGAGATTTTGGCACCATTATCTGTTCGATTGGAACCATAAATGCAAAATACCTTAACCAAAATATCACTTCCGGTTGACCGGAAATGGATGTCAACTTTGTTATTTTAAATAGAATGATCTAATTGTTTATTCATTTTTGGATTCTACAACTATAAATACGTCAGTTTTCATTAGTTATTCCTATAGCTACATGTTGCCGTTCTTGAGTTATTTAAGTTTTTCCTTTTTTTTAGTCATAATCATTGCATCATTGAGAAATTAATATCTCGGTTAATACTGCAAGTAGAGACTCCAAATTTGCTATGTTATGAATGTAGATATAACTCTAAGAAACGGTAAGCACACTTTACATTCTAACATACAGGGTGTTCAAAACTGAGGATCAAAGTGACATATTTTCAAATGCAGAAAACTCAATTTTTTTTAAATAGAACAACCTGTATTTTAATTCGGAATTAGGAAGTAAATATCATCCCCTATCACTTTATATCAGCATTCCCTATACCTATCTTTAATAGATTTTGAGATATGAGCGACTTTTTGTTAAACAGACTAAGTATTCTATTTTTTAAATAGAACATCCTGTATTTTATTCGAATTAAGAAGTAAATATCATCCCCTATCACTTTATACCAGCATTCCCTATACCTATCTTTAATAGATTTTGAGATATGAACGACTTTTTGCTAAACAGACTAAGTAGCCCTATCTTTACGTGTTTGTAGCTGGCTCTGAATGGGATTAATGTCAAATTCATTGACTAACCAAAAGTATTTATGTATATCATAGTAATTACACTTTCGTACAACGCAATATTAATAGAAATGACTATTCGAACAGACATTCTTGTATGGTTATTCAAAAATAATACATGAATTTGATGTGAATCCATTTCAGAGCCAGCTACAAACATTTAAAGATAGGGCTACTTAGTCTGTTTAACAAAAAGTCGCTCATATCTCAAAATCTATTAAAGATAGGTATAGGGAATGCTCATATAAAGTGATAGGGGATGATATTTACTTCCTAATTCCGAATTAAAATACAGGGTGTTCTACTTAAAAAAATTGAGTTTTCTGCATTTGAAAATATGTCACTTTGATCCTCAGTTTTGAACACCCTGTATGTTAGAACGTAAAGTGTGCTTACCGTTTCTTAGAGTAATATCTACATTCATAACATAGCAAATTTGGAGTCTCCACTTGCAGTATTAACCGAGATATTAATTTCTCAATGATGCAATGATTATGACTAAAAAAAAGGAAAAACTTAAATAACTCAAAAACGGCAACATGTAGCTATAGGAATTGCTAATGAAAACTGACGTATTTATAGTTGTAGAATCCAAAAATGAATAAAAAATTATATCATTCTATTTAAAATAACAAAGTTGACATCCATTTCCGGTCAACCGGAAGTGATATTTTGGTTAAGGTATTTTGCATTTATAGTTCCAATCGAACAGATAATGGTGCCAAAATCTCAAATATAAGTAAATAATAGAACATCATAAACTTTTAATGAAACAGTTACGTGGAATACCCTGTATAAACCGACGCGAATGTGGTGGCCCATCCTGTAGTCCATCTCTTCAAATAAGGAAGTTACTTTTTAATAAAGATTTATTACAAGTCCTTAATTTCTATTTATTTGACATAAACTCGTCTTTGATGATTTAATCTCTATTTAAATAAAAGAATTATTTTATTGTTTTGTTCTTATTTACAAAGATTTGTTTATACTGCCATATTGTAATCTGAAAGTGTAAATTTTTATGACACACTTGTAAAAACGTCTTATGTAATTAATATTTGTTAATAGTTATTTTTTTTTTATACACACATTCAGGAATAATTACGCTAGCAGAGACAAATATTCGCATAATCTTTCCGCTCACGTTTTCCTAGTAATTCCAAATTCATTTGTAACAATTACGAATACATATCGTTACTACTAATAAAGTTCTCATCTAATAATGAAGTTCGAAGACGTCCAATCAAGACGATACGGCGAACAGAACAACACAAAACCATTATTTCTCTCGGCGAATAAATGCTGTTAGATCCACCAACTATTTTATGCCAGTTAGTACCAGTAATAACCGGCTATCTTAGGAGCACGATACGAAAAAATGCGCTGTTTCAATCAAAACTCTTCGATTGGCAAAATAAACGCCTTATTCTCCAAATAAATACAGTCGAAAAATTGTATATATGTAAGTGACAAAAACAGGTGGATTAGAAAGAAATATTCGGAATGTTTTGATACCTAAACAATTCTTCTAGGAATTTTGGAATGCGTAAATACGATATTTTGACTTGACACATAAATATGCGGAAAACAAATAGAATAACAATTATTTGCGGTTTTTATTTACACCTTTTGGAACAGATTGTTTGCAGATCTAAATTTATTTATGTAAGAAATGATTTTCAAGGTTTCAATCATACTAGTAATTCCATTGAAGTTGAATGCAAAGTCCATGTGTCAAAAATGGATTCGTAAACTTCTTATCTGCGTACATACAGCACCTGACAAAAGAATGCGTAAACACGATGCAAAAAAAAATATAAAACAAAATAAAATCCATTTCGTTTTCGGAATAAATTTTTGAGTGAGTCAATTTGTCAACTGTTAAAGATGTAAAAAAATATTTAAACAACTCGAAAATCGTGCTGGTTAGATGCAAAAAAAGTCACCTTTTTTGCTTGCTGGGTCGCTCCTATGCTTCCTGAACCACAGTTCATTAAGAACTGATATTGAACTCGACTGAAATTCTATGCACTTAGAAAATAGTTTCGTATCCAGTCACTGACAGCGTTATTTTACCGCTTTAATTTGAAAGTGTGATTATTGATGTTTAAATTATTTTTTGCAGTACTTCAAAGCGAGCTGAAGTCACTAAAGGTTGGCCACACTAGATTCCACATGACAGACGCGTAATAAATTGTCATTAAGCTACTGTTCAACCACGCTAAGATGAACTGGTGTCTTCATTGCACTTATTATTGATAAATAGATATTAAACTAGAAAGAAAATTACATAAAAAGATTTATTCTTGGAAACGTCAAAACCTTTAAGAAATAAATACACTAACTTTCCGATTTTAACGCTTCTTGCGGTTGGAGGTAGAACTGAGGGTTTGCAACTCAACTAAGCTTCTTATATTTCTATGCAAAAACGGGCTAGTTTTACAGGGCATGTCCTGAACTTCCTGGCTGCTTGTTACGGCATCTATATGCTTATTCTGCTTCTTGAGTTCCGAATAAGAAAATATTCTTGTTTGTACTGTGGAAAATCCTTGCAAACCCATGTAAAAAATTGTACTATCAAAGACAATAGTCTTGACTCAAGTTTGACATAAATAGAGATAGAATCATTGGAGTTTCTTTCTCTCTTTAATTTTGACACTAGACTTTTGTCTTCGATGGTACATAAAGTGAATTGTTCTCAGGTAATGGTCTAAGAGCTGTTTTACACGTACGAGAATTTTTACATAAATCGTTTCAAAAATTATACCGAAAATTTTGGTGAGAATTTTCCTACGAAATTTTGTCGCGACACTTTCAGGTCGTTTTACACAGGAATAAAAAGGCATTGCGAAGTTGTAACCTAAATCTAAACAATTATGATCCATATTTGGCTGGTTTACCGGTTAACTATTATTTATTTAGGATTTCTATGATAACCATAATCAAATATCGTGAAAATACCGGTTAAAATTTATTCCTGTGTAAAATGACCTGAAAGTATCGCGACAAAATTTCTTACGAAAATTATCACAAAATTTTCGAGATAATTTTTGTTATGATTTCTGTAAAAATTCTCGTATGTGTAAAACCGCTCTAATAAACAAATTTTGCTGATACTGAGAATTTTTTTTGCTTTTAGTGGACGTTTAAAATAATCTTCATGTTTTTGATATATAAATTTGGGTGTTTTTTTTCTAATTCTTGTCAATATATCTGCAATTAGCAGCCAAAAGAATATTATCTTGATAGAAACTGGAGAAAAACAAATGTTATCGGAAAAAAATAAGTGTGTCTATCTCTTTTTTTATCTCTCTTTAGTACGTTAGTATACTAGTATAATATTTGGTAATACTGACCTTCTCTAATATGAATAAGATTTAAAAATAATAGTATTCTCATCGCTGTCAAAATCAAATTTAAAGACTATTTATTATAAAAAAGATTTCCTGATTGCGCCATCTAATAACAAGTAGCTTAGTTGCCACATTATCGACTTCTGTAGTTTTAAATAGATTTCTGTAGTCGGCATTATTCCCTGTTCGGGTTACTGAGCAACAGATGGCAGGAATCTCTTCCAATTCAATTTCTAATTGCTAATATCAATATCAGTAAAATGATGAATGGGTTTTTAATAAAGATTATTATTAAATATATTTTTTTTAGATGAGCAAGTATTTTAGGTTTGGAAATTATCAGATATTATACTTGTATAGTATTTAGAAGATCTTATTAATATGGCTACCGTTTTGTAGATGGCGCTACTGTAGGGAAGGACATTATTTACAATTTTTAAATTAAATACACATATATTTGATTTTAATTTACTTTTTCACTTATATTTTATTTAATAATAATTGCTTAATATTTTTTAAATACATTTATGTACGTTATTTTATTACTTACGACACGATCATTGACTATATATAAGCAGACTGATTAAGCTTATGGGAAAAATGTTGCGCTTAAAAGTGGCCCTTTGGATGGCAAATCCAGATGTCACTAGTGTTTCTACATCCAAAACTGGCGGGGGAAGCGAATTGCCTATCTTAGCTCCGAACCGTGTTTACAGGTGATCAGTTGAGCAACACCACATGAGTAGAGGCATTTAGTTCACAGATAGCGCGGTAGCATATAACATAAAATGATTTTTTTTTGGATTTAGCCGTATTAATGGTAGTTTGTTGCCACGTGAAGGCAATGGCAAGCAATAAAAGCCATATTTAATGTGGGAAAAACAAACGCAATAATGAAAAGTTGCGTACTGCTGTGAACTGATGGTCCAAGCATATAAGTAAAGAGAAAATAAAAATGACAAAATTAATTTAGCTAGCTCAGCAAAAATGAATTTAAATTCTTTTAGAGATTCTAAAATCTCAGGGAAATTTCTTTAAAAATTAAAAGTGGGCTTTTGATAAATTTACTTTCTTTAAAATCCCCAAAAATTGAAATGGCAGAATTAAAAATAAAAGAACTAATTACGGTGATACTAATTAAAAACTTTTATTGAAAAGAAAAAAAAAAAAAACATTTGGTAAGAATTAACAGGGTTAAAAAAAAACCGTGGACTGAAGGTCCTGGATTAAAACAAACCCTGCGTGAATCTAAAATTTAAGAAGGACAATTCAAATCCTTCAGCAAACAAAATGGTGAATTCGTTCTAGAAGGAATTTCAATACAAAAAAAAATGACTCCACGTGGTTTCAAAAATTCAAAGCAAACTAAAAATTTAATTCAAATAACGTGGAGAAACAGGCAAAATTAAAAATGAAATATAAAACAAGCTCAACAGCTTCACTTCACCTGCCCCGAGGTGATAAAATTAAAATTAAATTATAACTACAAAAAAAAAACGGAAAATTTATACTCTATACGCGCTCACTTCTACAACGAATATAAATAAACAAAAACTTACTTAAATTGTGCACAAAACAAGTAGAGAAGTCTGAATACTGATCAAAAATAAAATAAACCGAAACAAATGAAAAATGGAAAATGGGTAAAAAGAAAAATCTCAAAATTTTACAACTACAACCTCCCGTCACTATTCAGACTCTGCCCTAACGTGGCCTCAAGCACCGCGTATATACAAAACAGCTGACTGCGCGCGCTCTGCAACGGCCGCAAACAAACAAAGAAATCCGCCTTAAAAGAAGGACATAAACAAGATAAACTAATGCTAAACTTACAATCAAAGAAAAATGAACTAACTAACTGAACAATTAATTATCCAACAAAACTACTAAATTCAAAGTAAAGGTAAAATTAGTGAGAATTTGCACGCGTCAAAGCCAACCATACACTTAGAAAATACACAGCATAGAGTTACACCAACCGGGGAGACATGTCACAGCAGTAGTTGCAATTTCCTATCAATGTAAGTGTAAGTGTAAAAGTCATAAATAACAAGTAAACAATCACAGGTGTGTAAAAAAATGTTAAGGGGATTAGTGAGGCGCAAGTGTAGATCGCAAAGCTGCCGGATGTTTACCTAACAAGCAATTTAAATTCGTAAAATTATTTTACTTCAAATTTGCGCTGCATTTTGTATGCTAGTCGAACTATGTAAAATGATATGCCATTTATATTTTTTAGGTTTTCAGTTATAGTAAACAAAAAAAATGTTTTTACGATTTAAAATTTTCGTATATACAGGTGTGATTCTTGTAAATAGCAATTTTGAAAAATAATTTTTAATTATCTGAGGTTTATAATGAAATTGATATGACTACTTTTATACTATAGGGAAGTATATATTGTGATGGGTTTGCATTTTTTGCTGATTATTAACCCCATTTTTATGTTTAAATTCGTGATTTAAATATTTTTTTTTTATTTTATATTTCTGTTTTCTATGTAGAAAATCATTTTTTTCAAACTTTATAAACGCAGTATATATTTTTATCGTTTCTTATTAGTATTAAAATCTAAAATAGTATTTTTTTGTTTCTTACCTGTACAAAAATGAGTATATGATCAATTATTCTTAGTAACTTCCACATTGAAACAGGAAATTACCAATGGTTTTGTATTAGATTACTAGTTATTTTGAAGTCTTTTTGTTGAAGTTACTAAAAATAATTGTTGGAAATTTAAATTTGCCAAGAGGTAGTTATTTATAATATATGTAAGTATTAAAAGTGAGAATATTGCAAAACGAGCACTTTAATAGCTAATTTCTTATTCAGTTGAAGGTGCAAGCTTATGCAGAAATCCTCATAAGAATAATAAAAGCTACAAAATTTTTGTAACAATAATATTACAAAAACAGTTTTAATGTATTATAGGTTTTTTTTTTGTAATGTTTTTAATTTAATATTAAGCCGAAGCTTAAAATTTAAAATCAAAACATGTAATCCAGCTTTTATGTAGAAATTGCAAAAGAAAGACAGGAACATAAATAGATTGCAAAACCTTGTACATATTATGTGGTTTCGGTGACGGCCGGCATGTTCTTTAGATGATAAGAAATACCGCAATAAAGTAAAATAAACAGGAAATATCCACCCAAAAAAAACTCTAGTAATCACAAGGCCTATTGAATCGATATCTTAAGAGAACATATAGGTGAATTTTTACAATATTATTTGCAGAAAACGTTTTAATCCTCCAACAGGATTAAAATATGCTATAAATATTATTTTTACCTGCAGAAAATATAGAATTCTAAGCAGATGTTACCAGAAAAATTAAAGAAGTTTTACACGCTTTATTAGTACAAATGTTCTCATTTGTACAACTCATATGTAGGTGATGAATTATGAAAGAATACTCTATTGCATAATACCCGTAATGCTCTGCGTATTGCATATCATACATATGTTATTATAGTTATATTGTATATCATTCGATTTCAATTACAATACAAAGAAGAAACGATTAGTCGATTACATTGAGAGGTATTTTTGTTCTGACCAACTACTCATTACTTAACGACAATCGGTCTTTGCTTGAATCGTAATCCAGTGTTCGTATGTATCTTGATTGATATTCCGTCGCCGACAAGTTAGAATTCCGGTTTTGATATTGCAGTTCTGATTTTTTAGGCGGTAAATACAAATTTATTAACTTTTTGTCAATAAATTAAAATAAATGCCACGATACAATAACAATTAATTAAACTAAAGCAAATAAATAAAAAAATCAATCATCAAATTCAATAATTCCTTCTGAAACAAAAGTTTTTTCCTCTAACTTTCAAATTCTCTCTAAAAAAGATTTTCCCTCATATACGAGCACTTGTAATCGTAGTTTTGAAAAGTTGAATTTTTAACAGTTCATATTATTAATCGTAATTACATGAGTAATATTTATTATTATAACACTTATCAAACTATTTATGTATTATAACTACATTTTGAAAATCGAATGGATTTTTATACGGATATTCACCACAATAAAAGATACCTATTACCCTACTTGGTTTGGTAAATTTATTCTCTAGATAGCGCTGACCCACACTTTTATCCGAGAACTATCGAACTGCATTATATGGTAATTTTGGATATTATCGACATCTATCGACAATTTTTAGAGCTATTTCGCTTTTATATGGACTTGATCAGTCTAACTTATATATGGCACTGACACATTATTCAAAAAATATGGCTAACCGCTTTTGACGATGGGCAGCTACTGTAGGAAGGACATTATTTTCAATTTTTAAATTAAATACACATATATTTGATTTTAATTTACTTTTTCACTTATATTTTATTTAATAATAATTGCTTAATATTTTTTAAATACATTTATGTACGTTATTTCATTACTACACGATTATTCAAAAATATGGCTACCGTTTTGTAGATGGCGCTACTGTAGGGTAAAACATTATTTTAAATTTTTAAATTAAATACGCTTATATATTTGGTTTTAATTTACTTTTTCACGTATATTTTATTTAATAATAATTCCTTAATATTTTTTTAATACATTTATGTACGTTATTTCATTACTACACGATTATTCAAAATATGGCTACCGTTTTGTAGATGGCGCTACTGTAGGGAAGGACATTATTTTCAATTTTTAAATTAAATACACATATATTTGATTTTAATTTACTTTTTCACTTATATTTTATTTAATAATAATTGCTTAATATTTTTTAAATACATTTATGTACGTTATTTCATTACTACACGATTATTCAAAAATATGGCTACCGTTTTGTAGATGGCGCTACTGTAGGGAAGGACATTATTTTCAATTTTTAAATTAAATACACATATATTTGATTTTAATTTACTTTTTCACTTATATTTTATTTAATAATAATTGCTTAATATTTTTTAAATACATTTACGTAAGTTATTTCATTACTACACGATTATTTAAATTGATTTTCCGATTTTAATCTTCTCTTATTACCTCAATCATATTTTTTCCTCCGAAAGAAGAAAAAAAGCAACTATTTTCATATCTCCGTCTGCGGTTTTGATTGTCGTGGACGTGGCATATTTGCGAATGCGAAAATAGACATTTATGTCGGCTGGGAAAACATCGTATAACGTTCCTTCGCTTCTCGCATATACGGTTTTACGTTTATACACAGATATACACACAGACTGTGGATGGAGTATCGTCATTTTTGTTTACGCTGGTGCGCGCGTGTGTATGGGTGTTCCCTTAATGGGAACGAACTCGTCGCTGTTAGAAAAAAAAAAAGAACGACGACGACGTTTTTGTATTGCGACGACATCGGACAAATTGTTTATCATAGAGCTAGGTCAGTGTTAAAGGTGTTTTTGCCGCTTGCATCTAATGTCTAGACAACGGATGTCAACAGAGGCACACATAGTATCATCAAGGCAAGCGGTGTTATTGACATTTGGTCGTCGATGTTGGAGATTTTTATTGATGGTTGTCCGATTTGGACGGCGAATTAATGAATTAGATCTTATATGTATTGTATTATTAGAAATAGAGAGAGAGATATATATATCTTTAAAGCCTATATGTTAGCTGTCGTAGCTTTTCAGATAATATGTGTGATTTATAGAGACCGGATTATATGCAAAGAAAAACTGGAATATATGCGCATATATATGCATCGATTTTTGAGAAAATATGCATAAACCTGGGGCTAATATGCAAAAAAAATTGCGACAATATGCAAAATTTTTACAGAAAAGAAATAAGAGCAGAAATTTAAACATTAACTTTATTGCACAACATTTTTTCACAACATATTTCGAAAACAATTTATAATTAAATGTTTTTCAAAATTGTGTAAAAGAAAGTTTTGTCTTCTATCAGAATACATATGTTTCGAAATAAAAAAGCTTCTTTCAACATCCACAGATGTAATTGGTGCATTTTTTAACTTTACAATACATTCTAAACTAAAATTAAAGTCGAAATCGTTTACTGTTTCACCTGTTCCAAAATTTTCTTAACTTTCTTTTAATTTCAAATACCCCGCATTTTTATTTATCACTTTTTTTTTTTAATTTATCGTATATAGAATTACCTATTGTACCCTTAACCTTCTTACATAGCATATAAAATTCGTCTACTATTTCGACTGATTTCGAAAGCGACATCCCTAGTTTTTCTAATAGTTTACGAATGGAACTTGAAACAAAGCTATAATTTGACTTAATATACAAAAAGTTTTGTATATAGCAATTCTGTTGATGTTACTATCTTTCTACAGTTTTCTAGAGCAATGTAGTCAGCAGTGATTTCAAGAATTACATTTTTTATTCCTTCAAAATTATCGGAGAAAAAAATTGCAGCCTCTAACCATGTACCCAATCTCGTAAAAATCGGTTCAGGAGGCTAATTAACACCGGGAAGTCGCTCCTTATAAAATTGGATTCGTAAAGGTGCTTTTAAAAATACTTTTTTGACATTGCTAATTAAATCATTAAACAAAGGGAATTGATTCCTAATGTCTTCGTCTACACGATTGAACCCAAGAGCTAAACAAGTGGTATGAATAATGTTACTATAAAAAAAAAAAAAATTTTGCGCGGCTTTTATCATGTATGGTGCAGCGTCGGACAACATTAGTAAAATTTTTCACAAGGTATACTTCCAGGTAAAAAGAAATTTGATAAACCTTCTTGAACGAATTGGGCAATTGTCACATTATTTGTTTTTGAAGTTCTTTACGATAAATTAAATATGATTTACCTACAATATCTTCATGAAGAATTCCTATTAACAAATGAAATGCAATATAACGGCCACACTTATCCATACTTTCATCTACCATGATATAAATAAAATTATTCCCTACCAATTGTTGAATTTCTGCTATTGTTTGCTGGTAACAAGATGTGACATAATTTTTTCGTAAGGTACTTTCGTCAGGTATATTATGTTTGCAATATTTTTGCAGAAATGATTTCAAATTAACATTGTTTAATCTTTGCTAATGGTATGTTACACGAAATTAATGCGTTACACAGATCCGTATTATATTCTTCTTGTTCTGGGGTTTTGTAGCAATTCTGTTGATGTTACTATCTTTTTACAGTTTTCTAGAGCAATGCAGTCAGCTGTGATTTCAAGAATTACATTTTTTATTCCTTCAAAATTATCGCGAAAAAAAATTACAGCCTCTAACCAATGTACCCCATTCGTAATAATCGCTTCAGAGGCAACTTAACACCGGGAAGTCGTTCCTTATAAAATGGATTCGTAAAGGTGCTTTTAAAAATATTTTTTTTGACATTGCTAATTAAATCATTAATCAAAGGGAATTGATTCCTAATGTCTTCGGCTACACGATTGAACCCATGAGCTAAACAAGTGGTATGAATAATGTTACTATAAAAAAAAATTAAATTTTGCGGGGCTTTTATCATGTATCGTGCAGCGTCGGACAACATTAGTAAAATTTTTTCACAAGGTATACTTCTAGGTAAAAAGAAATTTGATAAACCTTCTTGAACGAATTGGGCAGTTGTCACATTATTTGTTTTTTGAAGTGTTTTACAATAAATTAAATATGATTTACCTACAATATCTTCATGAAGAATTCCTTAGGGATTAACAAATGGGCAATATAACGGCCACACTTATCCGTACTTTCATCTACCATGATATAAATAAAATTATTCCCTACCAATTGCTGAATTTCTGCTATTGTTTGCTGGTAACAAGATGTGACAAAATTTTTTTCGTAAGTTACTTTCGTCAAGTATATTATGTTTGCAATATTTTTGCAGAAATGATTTCAAATTAACATTGTTTAATCTTGCTAATGCTATATTAGACGAAATTAATGCGTTACACAGATCCATATTACATTCTTCCTGTTTTGAGTTTCGTGAAGGTGATGCTACACATTGACGTATAGATTGCTGCGCACATGCGGATCGTTTTAGTTTTTCACATTTTCCAATATGTGATGGAGTTTTAGCGTGTCGATCAATCAGGTATTTTCTCTCAGAAGACACCTACAACAACAATTGTCATTTTATATCAAAAGTTAAAGAATTTAAAAACAATTGTAAAGCTTTTACTAAAATTAAACTTACCAGTTTACTGCAGGCTCGACAAAATATTTTGTCGCCATCCTTTACTAGTTCAGGATATGGCTTAATCCATAAAGAAATTTTGTTCGCTATACTCATTGTATGTACACTTCTCACAGGAAAAATTGGGACACCAGCAATTCAGAATTGTAAAATTTCTTGATTGTAAATGCAACTTTCGGAGAACGTATTGACTTATCATAGCCATAAATCACTTAATTATGTATATTACTGCCATCAAAGGTAACGACTAGAAATTTAAACAGAAAAATAAATATATAGAGAGAATAAGGTTTATGTATAGAATAAACAAATCGGAGTTTCGGTGGCGGTGTTTCCTTTAGAAATACCAATGAAAAAAAATACAAAACAACAAAAAGAACTCTTGAATAGACGGCTTCATTTAGAAATATATATGTATTTAACTTGTTTGATGTTATGTAGAGATAATTCTTTTTTAAGAAAACATGTGGTGATGGGATTTTATTATTTAAAATTATGTTACTGGTTAGTGCTGCTTTGATATTAGTTACATACTTGGATTTATGCTCGCGAGTATTAGTTTAGTAATAGATAATATGTCAGTCAGCCTCCTCAGTTTTGGGATAATGTGATTTTCACAGATATATTGACCACTATTGACACTATTATTGATGTATTAATTACTATTATTTGTTTAATATTCTTAAATATTGCATTACTATAAGGTTTTCTTCTATCTATAAAAAAATTACCAAAACTAGGTTTAATATTATTTATAAAATTCTTAAATAAAGCAATTAAGTTCGCAAAGAAATTATTTATTTTATGAACCCTCCGTTTATTGTATTTTTAGGAAATATACATATCTTAGCTATCGCCTGTGTAATCTGACGTCGTTGATCTATTTTCTTGAAATATGGCCAACACTGGGTCTCTTTACAAACTGTCTTTATGTAGCACAGGTTTATTAAAAATTATTTAAATATTATTGGATTTATAATACATAACACACATTGTAAGCAAGCATATTGTTCGTCAATCTCAGTTAGTGCTAAATTATTTATTGTTGAATTTGATACATTTAATACTTTTTGTTGCTACTGCCTGAAGCTGTTACAGACCAAAAGTGTTAGCTATATTTCAATAAAATAGAACAACATTGGATTACACAAGCGATAATTAAGATATATTTCTTGAAAATACAATAAACGGAGGATTAATAAAATAAATAATTTCTTTGTGAAATTAATTGCTTCAAAAATTTTGTAAATAATCCTAAACTGTTTTTGGTAATTTTTTAATACATAGAAAAATATTTTGTAGTAATACAATATTTAAGAATACTAAACAATAATAAATACATCAATAATAGTGTAATTAATCAATCTGAAAATCACATTGTTCAAAACTCAGGAGGCTGATTGACATATTGTCTATTGCTAAAGTATTACATGCGGGCATAAATCAAACTAAGCAACTAATATCATAGTAATAGTAAATAATTTTAAAATCCCATTGCCATATGTTTCTTAAAAAAGAATTATCTCTACATTAACATCAAACACGTTAAATATATACATCTGCATTTCTAAATGGTGCCGTCTACTCAAGAGGCCTTTTAGTTGTTATGTGTTTTTTTTGCATTAATATTTCCGTATTCGATATTTCTAAGGAAACACCGCCACCGAAATTCCAATGTGTTTATTTAATATATAAACCTTTTTCTCTATATATATATATATACATTTATATTTCTGTTTAAATTTTTAGTCTTTACCTTTGATCGCAATAATACACACAAAAAAGTGATTTATGGCTTTGATAAGTGCATATATCCTCTGAAACCTGCATTTACACCCAAGAAATTTTAAAATTCACGATTGCTGGTGTCCCGATTTTTCCTGCGAGAAGTGTACGTACAGTATTTAAAAACGTAACACAATTACATGCTGTTTCGCTCAAAGATATTCAATGAATGAATAGTTTAATTGGGAATTAATAATAATAAAACATATTTACCATATCCCTTCTGCTATTAGGCGAAATTAAACACGTGCAGTTCTTGGAAAAAAAAAGTATTAGAGAAACCAATGTACAAGATTTATCGTTCTGAGAATTGTCGGTTGTCGATTTGCATTAGGAATTATTAGGAATTTTTACTAATAGAAAGGATAAAAAAAAGCTTAAATATACAATATATGCAACTTTTGTAAAAATCTGGCATAGAAATGCCTAAATATCAATATATGCAATCATAATTAGCGCTAATTAACTTCAATTAGTGTAATACGTCTACATATAGACTATAATTTTTAAAGAATGAAAAAATAAAATATATGCCCACTTGCATATAATCAGCGTGTAAAACCGTATCTTTGCGCTAATTTAACCTACTTTCTAGAATCAATAATAACAGAGATAGCAATGATGTGCACTTAATTTGAAACGCCCTTTATATGTATCTGTTGCTGTTACACATTATAGAATAGAGGAATTTCCTCCCAATGAAACACCCTGTATATAAGTATTCGTATGTAGATATATATAGGATTGATAGCCACAGCTTCGCTTCGGTACGATAGACTACAGTATTATCACACATAAATACATCCAAAGTACAGCGTACAAAAGTATGCACATACATTTATATGTCATTGAAATTGATGCAAAAACAAAATAATCAAGCTTAACGGGGATTGATTGATTCGGCAAGAAGAAAAAAACAATAGGCGGGTGCGAAGACCTCGAAAAAATAAAGGCGCTCGTATTGGCCAAGCTTATTAAACGGTACGCACGTAATATGTACAGCCACGAGCATCTAAATCGACACCAAATAATAAATATAATATTGGGTTGATACCAAATCCTAATGTCAATCGATGTAGTCGAATTTTACGCTGCATTCAATGCTGTCGTAAAAAATACCATGTTCCATCTGAAATAAAAAAGTTTTGTTGGTTTTAAGGTATCCACATTGGAGATGCGTTTTCGAACACCCTGTATGTGATTTGGTCATTATTGCCATAACACTTTCTACCTACGTCTTTGTACTTACATCGACATTAGTAGAACCACTAAATATCTGATACCTCATCAGCTATTTAATATCACTAATTGAAGCAGTGCCAAACGTCAAAAAATCAACAAAATTGCAAATATCTCAAAAACGGTGGAGTTCAGGATAGGGACCCTGATGTAAACTTAATGCAAATGACTCGATACATTCATTGTGCCGATAAAAATTGTACCATTCCATTTAAAATAAGAAAGTTGATATCAACACCCTGTATATCGAAAGTGCTATAAAGTAGAAAAATATTTTCTTTAAATAGGTGACAGTGGGCCACACTGATCACACTGCAAGTTTCAAAATCAAATTCCTACTAGAAGTTCAAAAAAATCTAATGACTCAGTTCGGTGAGACACCCTGTATAATTTTTAATAAATTTATTAATAAATATATTTATGCCAGTATACGATTTAAAAATAGTCAATATTTTTTGATAAATAATAAAATTTAACCCTAAAAATAACCATGATGTTTTTTTTTTATTTTTATTCTTTAAGAAATAAAATACAGTGTAAAAGTCTGTAATCTGGAATAAATTCAGTAAAGCGAAGACAGTATTTCTTCCGGAAATATGCTCGGACACGTCGATTAGTATTTTAAATTGCCCACTTTTTCATCTGAGAAAATATTATACAGCGTGTTCCAAATTTGAGATATGACATCATCGAAATTTTTTTTAAATGGCAGCCCTAATTTTTTTTATAACTATTCTTAAAGGTATATCAAATACACATTGCGTAACAAATTTCAAGTTTTTATTCCTTGTCATTAAAAAGATATTTAACAATAACTAATTTGAAATCTGATTCACCTCAATCATATCTCTTCTACAATAAATGTTCAAAATGTTGTCCAGTACTTCCTGTACAATACCCTAAACGGAACCGAAACTCATTTTGAACATTTCTAATTACTTCAGCGGAAATTAGCCTACACTCCTGTCTTATTCGTTCTTTCAACACCTCAATATTTTCCGGTTTGGTTTTAAAAACTTTGCTTTTCAAGTACCCCCATAAGAAATAGTCCATTGGTGTTAAATCCGGAGACCTGGGTGGCCATTCAAAAGGTCCTCTTCTACCAATCCATCTGCCTGGAAACACATCATCTAGATACTCACGGACAGGTCTTGCAAAATGAGGAGGCGCGCCGTCTTGTTGGAACCAGATGTTTCTATTCTGGACAACATCAGCTTCAAGCGGATCAGGGAATAGAGTAGTAGTAGGAGCAAAATTCGGAACTAGTTCTTCCTGCAAGAATTCTAAATATCTCGCTCCATTGAGATTTTCTTGGAATAAAATTGATCCTATTACTCGATCACCAACAATGCCTGCCCAAACATTGACTTTTTCTGGATGTTGAGTGTGGCCTTCCCTCATCCATCGTGGGGTTGTTGTCTGCCCAATAACGACAGTTTTGACGATTTACCTCACAGTTTACATAAACGTGATTCGTCAGAAAATAGAACGTTTTCTATGTTTACAACATTTCTGTCTAGTAGATCCATCATTTGTTCGCAAAACTGAATTCTTCGATCCGGACATCTTCGGGAGTTCCTGGAGGATTGTCAATTTATAGGATAAAATTTGTGCGCTTTAAGAGTTCTTGCCACCGAAGACTGGCTAATTTGAGTTCCCTACCTATCAGCCTACTGGAGATATAAGGATTTTCTGAACAGAAAGTACATTAAGTTTTACTTCTTCATTGAGCGCACTCTGACGATGATTATTTGTTTTCCTTAAATACGCGTTTCCCGAAACTGTTTTTCAATCTTGCTTACGGTGTTTTGCGATATGGGTGGTAAATCAGGATACTTCTCTCTGAATAAATGAGTAACTTCATTTTGTGTTCTTCTCCTATCTCCGTAGCCAATCATCATTGAAATTTCAATTTTGTGGTTTCAGTTAAATACGGCATTATGGTCGATTTTTCAATAAACGGTGTTTCTCTCACGAAACAACAAACTATTAAGTGTCCTCGCTCAATACGAGTCGAATACTAGCTTCACTTCTTACTTATTTTTATTACCTTGTTCTTTTGACATTGTGATAAGACGTCAACCTGGTTTGACAAAAAAAATGATAAACAAAAACTCTATGATTTCTTCATTTTTCGAATTAGTTATTGTTAAATATCTTTTTAATGACAAGGGATAAAAACTTAAAATTTGGTACGCATGTGTTGTCGATGACGTCACATCTCAAATTTGGGACACGCTGTATAAAATTTTCTCAGATGAAAAAGGGGGCAATTTAAAATACTGTCTTCGCTTCACTGAATTTATTCCAGATTACAGACTAACACTGTATATGTAGCTCATGAGCCACATAGCACGAGTTGCCACTGATAATATTTTTTAAGTAACACACTTCCCATTATCCCAATCCGATGGCGCCACAATATCAAACGCCTATACTGTCGATTTAAATTATTTGCCTTCCTGTGTGTACACAGAGATTCAAAATGATTGTCAATTCCGCTCCTATAGATAGTAACAGGGTGTAGGTATATGCGCGTGTTTGTAATGAAGGTTTGAACTAAGTCAGTGTGGAATATAAGAAAGTAAACGGATCTGTCATAAATAAGGAAAACGTAACCTATATTTGAACTCGCATTATATAAACGACTATGGATTGGTGTTTCTGCTAGTAAAAATGAAATATAATTAATTTAACTTTACTAAATTATGATTTTACAATTCAGTGCTAACTGGTGTTTAATTAAATTTATTTATTACTTTAAATTATAACATACAATTAGTATAATTATTAAGTGACAAAACTGCATCTCTCAGTTCTTCTATGGTATGCATGCGGTTTCTTAAATCCTATTTTTTAGATAGCCGAACATGAAGTATCTAATGGTTAGATCAGGTGATCTCGGTGGCCATCTTTGTGCTCTAACGACCCTGTCAGCAAAAAACTGTTGAATATATTGCAGGTTTGTCGAGCAGTATGTGCTGGAGCATTATCGTGCTGAAAATAACTGCTTCAAGGCTCATTTTCTTGTTAACTCCGCAATAAACAATTCCAACATCTGTTGGTAACGTTGGGCTGTTACAGTTTCCTCGAAGAAAATTGGCCCTATTATTCGTTGCCTGACATAGCTAACCAAACTCCAACTTTTTACGGGATGCAATTGCGTTTCTCGAAATTCCTGTGGATTTTCTGCAGACCAGATACAATAGTTTGTAAATTGATATAGTCTGTTAGATAAAACCAGGCTGCATCTGGAAAAATGATTTTTTTAGCAAGTCATCGTCCCTAAATTGTTATTAAACCAATGACAATATTCCAATCGCCTATCGTGATCTAATGGTAAAATTCCTGTACCGTAGAAACTTCATAGGGATGAAAAGTAACTTTCTTTTGACAGCTCATTGCGCTGAAAGTGTATGATAAAGCCTATAAAATTATAAAATTTAATAAACTATTTCACTTAATGTTAATATTGATTTTTTACCTGTTTGTTGAGCTAATTACCACAGATAAATTCCCTTATTTTCTTACAGTATTCAGAAATACTATTGTTGCTGATATTAGATGTAAATATAAACGATTTGAAAAAAATTATAAGATAAATAATCGAAAGATACTACAACACGCACGCGAATGTCGCTAAATGTCAAGAAATATTCATTTAATGTATGAATTTGTATGTAGCTAACTTCGCTCATTAAATTGGTAATAAGTATAGATAAATTTTTCCGGAAAACAGTTTTTTTCTTACGACAATCATTTTGAATCACATGGTATGTACTCATTATAATTATTGCTATTTTTAACTGCCAAAAACATGTACCCATACATATTACATATATACCCGAATGAGTATTTATATATACTGATGCCCGCAATATTTACAATTTAAATCACAGCGTTTTAACAGGTGTATAATGTGGTCGACACGGTCGCTAAAAAAACCAGGAAGTCATTAATCTGAAATGGATGATTTGTCAATAACAAGCGCCTAATACAATTGTAAATTTTAAATTTGCAAACTTATCGCCGCATCAATCTTAACGTCATTTAAGTTTACATCGGGCTGACGTTTGCAAATCGCCAGGGATAATGTTATTTATTAGAGGATGACCCGGTTTTATCGCGACCAATTAATTACTCATCGAAAACTATGACGCCTGTTGTATTCGCAGTCCGGGGAAAGGAAAAATAGAATACGCATGGCGCTCAATCATCAGGTAAACACGAGCGAACTTTATTACTCACTCAAATCGTAGTAGGGCGATGCATATACACACATAATAATTATGTATAATCGAATTCAAGTTTCCGGGAATTTTCACGGATTTATAATTATATTTACGTGAAACGTATTTTATTAGTGTGTCTGCCGTTTGATGCTTATCAAGCGGTTTTGTGTGGGAATTGCTTGCACCGTCTTGCATATTTTGCGGACGCATATAGGCACGTGCAGAGTATTTGCCGATTACGCTGAGGAAATTTAAGGTAAAAACAATAGCGATGATTCATTTGTGGAAGCGATCGTTTCCGAGGAAAGCCAGGAATTTGTCGTATCTATACTTTTATGATATGTCACACATTACTTAGTGTGTTATCTTCCTTCTAGAGCTCTCACGTTTAACCCTATTGTCGACAGCTGTTTTTGCCTTCGATAGTCTAAACCAGAGGTGGGCAAACTTTTTTAGGACAGGCCCAAATCGTAACGAAAATTAAGTTCAGCGGGCCAGGTTGTAAACTCTAACGTGTATATTTTTTATTAAGTGTTCCTCTGTGTTTTATTGAACCGAAAACATTGTACCAAAAAGTTTCTGTCGTATCATACAGGGTGTTTAAAAATTACTCACTTGTTAAAGAATCTTAAAGTTACAAAACTTCCCTAACAGCCAGAAATATTACATAGATATTTTTAAAGATATATTTTATAAATATTTTTCGTGAGAGGTTTTTGAATATATTTTTCATATTTTTTTTCTAAATATAGATAAAATATTTATTCCATATTTTAAAATTAATGTAAGCGCTATATTTTTTTCTAAAATATTTCTAAAATATTTATATGAAAATTGAGATTTTTTTAAGCAATCTATTTCATTTGTCAAAATGAACTAAAATTGTTCTTGGTTATTTAGAATGGTATAACGTCGATAACGAAAAGTTGAAACAAACATAGGGTTGTCTAAAAGGCAAGAACTTGTTTTTTCACATTCACCATACAAGTTAATAATCAATAATTCTGGCATCTTTTAAGGCATACTGAAGGTTTATCAAATTAATCACTATTTTTTAATTGAAGTGTTCTAAATAAAAAACAAACGTATTAATTATCATTTTATTTGAATAAGCCAATAAAAATGAAAAATACTCATTTTTAAGTCTAGCCTTGGCTGGTGCCAGGTACAATCCTATGGCTTTTTTCATATCTTCGGTAGTGGCGCTCTCATGGCGTTTTCTTGTGGTCTCTAAAACAATGCCAATTGTATTAGATCATACCATGAATAAAACATCGTACAATATTATCAACACCTACTAATACATTTGGAGCATTTACAATAATTGTAGTGGTAGCTACATTCTAATATTTACAATATTTATTTTTACTTTATTTAATTTTGAAAACATTCTACGTACAAACAATAAACAACACAAGCGTATTCTAACCTGTATTTGAGGTTATGACGCTTAATCTACCGAGATGAATCTCTTAAGCAAATCAACTAGCAATTTATCTGGTAGATGCAGTACATATATATGATCAAATTCCTACAATTATATTATTAAACGATTTCTGTACATAGCGATATTGAGCATTCCAATTATCTTATAAATGCCATGACATGATCAAATTTTGCTTACCTCTAGTCACACACAAAACTAAAACACACCCCGCAACAATTATTACACAGTTAACCCTAATCTGCCCTAATCGTATACTATTATAAACTATAACATGTAACGGACAAACGAATGAAAACGTTGATGATACGCACGTGCGCGTATGCATTCTATGTACCTAATCCATAGACGCATAAACAATACTAAATCATATAACACCGGCACCGTAATGAATAGAGGTGTTGTGTTGACGTTCGCAATTTACAAATATTACAAATAATATAATACAAAACGCAGATATATTAATAGAAAAGTTACACCGCTCAACTTAGATACTAATTAAATTATATTAGATATATACTATCTAATTTAATCTTTAAACTATCATTTTAAATAGGTACATACCTATTTAATATGTAGGCATTACAATAAATTATTATTGCTAGTAAATATTATAATAATCATTGTTTTCTATATGTTAGTACCTAGAAAAGTACGCAATATATAAACCAAACAGTAAATATTAAATATGAAAAGTTTATAATCTTCATCTGGTTCGCATTTTACAAAATGAGGCAAAATGCGAACAAAAAGTTAATAAAGTGTTTGTGTGATACGAGAATTTACAAAGGATTGTAATAGCTACATAATGCAATCATTGTAGACGATGTGGTAATAATAACAGGCAGTGAAAAACAAAGAAAATTTGAACATATGGAAAGGAAACATGAGAGAAGAGGGCATGACAATAAACATAGAAAAAGCTAAAATCCTCGGAAACCAGAATGTTGAAACTAAAATTGAAATAAATGACACTAAAATAAAGCAAATGAAAAATGCTGGAATAAACGATTGATAAAACAATCAAGTATTACGCAATAAACCAAAAATTTATTAATAAAAATGACATTTCTAAGAAAAAAATATAAAGATTTTTAATACAATATATCGTTCAGTTTTTAACTTATGAATGTGAATCTTGAAACCTCACAAACAAACAGAAAAGTAAAATACAAGCTGTCGAAATGAAATACCTGAGACGAATACTACACCGAGAAAAAAATTAATAATCATAAATAAAAATACAATTATCGTAAGTAAAAAGTTCAGCTGGATAGGGGACAAAAGCACTAGTAAAAAAGAGATCCTAAACACTGACACTAACAAGAAACAATCCAAGTTACTTACGGTCTGCTTCATACCGGTAACTTATGAAGTTACTTATGATAATTAAACTGAAGTAGTTAAATCATAGAATATATGTAGTTGCAGTAAGCAAAGACTTGCCCTTGTCAAGTAGTAGGTGTATTGCTGTGAGTGAACTATTCTATAACAGCTATCACACCTTCATAATTAATACAAGCTATTTAGATTGCTTGTGATAAGGAAAGAGTATCATTAATGCATGTTCACTAAATGTCTGATATATAGAAGGTAACGGTTTGCTATAAATATACAATATACTTACTTTAAATTTGTTGTTCAACTTATGGGTAGTGCAGGAAACGAGGAAGTTTAGTGAATATTTAATATAAATTTAAATAAAAAGCTGTATTATTAGTAATAGTTTTATTTTTATAGGACAAACACGGGCAAATATTGAATGAAGCGGTATGATACGGTTCGGGTATCGTTCTTCATAAAGACGTCTAGCAGCACGCGAACTTCCATTGGCAAGACCGTAAACGAAATGCATATCACACATCTCTTTTATGATCGAAATAACCTCAGGAATCAGCTCTCAATCAAAGTTTGTCGCATATATTGAGAATCACCCTTGTATATAATCCCCTAGCTTCCTTTACGCGAGTAAAGATATTGTGAGAAATCCCTGAGTCAAATTCAAATTTATAAACGAATATTTTATACTCTTTAGGGATCTGAATTGTTAAAGTGTTAATGAGTGTTAATGAGATAGCACTCACTTAAAAATAAACACCTAAATATTTAAATTTAAAATATAAATCTTTAATTGAATTACCAATGGTTAGAGTAATCAGAATTAAGTTATTGTTAAATATTATAAGATATATAGTGATGACAATTGTTTTATTCGTTGTTTTATTCACTTTCAGTTCATTACGATGATTCATTCTTCCGCTGATGGAGGAGACACTTTCATGATCTACGAAGAATCAACACGCCAAGCTAAGATGGCACAGCTATCGGAAGTGAAAGGATGTGGGACGTGGTTTCCGTAGCTCCTTGGCAAATGCTTTATTATTTACTATAATATATATTGTTACTATTATTAAGAATCATAGGAAAAAATATTAAGTTATAGTAGGGATATTTTAATATTGTTATGGAATCCACATAGTACTTAGAATAGGTAACCTTGTATTGTAGAGTTTTAAGATGAATTGTAGTTATTTAGGTCGTGATTTCGAAAATTACGCTCAAATGAAATTGGAAACGATAACATTATTTCTCCCATTGTAGATATTATTTCCGGCAATTTCATTAATTTTAATATGAAACTCGGTTTCGGTATATAAGAACTTAAAAACATGATAAACGTGTAATATTCTTCACTTCATTAGCAAAGCGATTTCTTCTTGATCACTCGAGCGTCTGATTTATATACGCAAATCACAACCAGACTGATAAATATTTTATTTATAAATACTTACTAGATGAAGGAAAATAAAAATTATTTTTTTTTCCTTAAATAACTCACGTATATGTATTGATAGATAGAAAAAACAGAACAGTAATTATCAAAAGTGTAAGGATACACTTACAAGGCGTTTCAAAAGAAGAAATCGAAACTTAATATATATTTAAATGAACTAAATCTTGTTAGTTAGAACATAAGAGTAAATTCTCTGAAAATACAATATACTCTTAGAACAAATAGTATAAATATTTGCATTGAAGTATTCTTCCTCCAAATGAACATTGTTATTGTTGTAAGGAATAAATCTATGCAATCATAATGAGAAAGTCTGTAGATTCAAAATAAAATCCTTAAAATACGTTTGGTATAATGAATTACTATATAAAATTATTAAATGTTTTGTATTGAAAACATGAAATATCAAATTGAAATTATTAACCATAATATTGAAACATTTGAAACGAATTTTACCCCACCATTAATTGCACTAAAACTTATCTGTCATTGGTTCCCTCTTTTTCAGGGAAGTTTAGGGAGTTTTGCATATACATACGCTTTACTTGGCGTCACTTTTTGATTGACCAGCGAACAGTGTTGTTGGTTGTGAGTGTAATAAGTAAATCAAAATGGATACCCCAGCCGTTTCATAGCTACTTAGAGAATGGGGTGGAATGGGGCTGATGCGCAGATGCTACCATTAAAATATTCGAAGGTATGTGCCTACGTGTTATTTAACATTAAAGAATTACTGGTTTAAAAAACTTTGAAATAATACTTAGAGTCAGTGTCATTGTGTCGATAATATATGAACATGACAGGTGTGCACATTAACAAACATATGTAGGTATTTACTAGCTATTAGTTTTCAGTAGGTAATACCAGCAAATTATTATATTGACTGAAATTATATCAGTAACCAACGCCGACTAGATACCATCGGCCCCAGGCATTGGGGTTGGAAGTATTCCAAAAGCACCGGTCGCAACGATGGATACGCATAATATCTATACCTTTACGCATCAATATCCCGTGCGCACTCCTGCAGTACCCCGATACGCTACCTTCTCCCAAACATTGTAAAACTATAAAGTATGACAGTAAATTTATTTATTACATAATATTCTTATTTATTAATATTCCCCTACCGAGGTTTTTTTTGTGTTACAGACACCAAATTATTAGGTAATTATTACCCTTCAATAGTAGAAATGCTTAGATTAAGTAGGTAAGTATTATCAGTTCAATATACTTATATTTTGGAAGCAAATAATATGGCAATACTTCAAATAATACTTTTATATACTTCTATCAAACGTACATAAATTATTAAGGCATAAATATGATAGTTTCCAGTTGAGAAAATCTATTTACTCAAATCTAAAATAATGATTTTTGTGGTGAAAATATTATATGTTCATAATGATTTTAGTGTATTGATTACATTTGAACTAAAAAATTATTTCGTCTAACAAATTCACGGGTTTGGAAAACTGAATAAATTTTATTCTCAATATAAATACATCATCTTCTTGTTTATATAGGAAGTTATGTTGTATTCAATGTGATGTATTTATATTCAAATTGAGTAATTATTTTTTTGTGTGTTGGGTGCATATCACACGGAGAAAAAAATGTAATAATCATAAATAAAAATACAATTACCGTAAGTAAAAAGTTCAGCTGGATAGGAGACCATAGTACAGATTACTTAGCACTAGTAAAAAAGAGATCCTAAACACTGATACTAACAAGAAGCATCTAAGTTACTTACGGTCTGCTTCATACCGGTAATTTATGAAGTTACTTATGATAATTAAACTGAAGTAGTTAAGCCAAAGAATATATGTAGTTGCAGTAAGCAAAGATTTGCCCTTGTCAGTAGTAGTAGATTTGTGTGAGTAACTGTTCTATAACAGCTATCAACTTTCATATTAATACAAGCTATTTAGATTACTTGTGATAAGGAAAGAGTATCATTAATCACGTTCACTAAATACCTGATATATAGAAGGTAATGGTTTGCTATAAATATACAATATACTTACCTTAATTTGTTGTTCAACTATAGTGGAGGAGGAAACGAGGAACTTTAGTGAATATTAATATAAGTTTAAATAAAAAGCAGTATTATTAGTAATAGTTTATTTGTTATAGGACAAACACAGTGACTACTTGATATGAATGAAAGATATTGGTTTCACTTTAACAACAGTTTTTTTAAACAATTTACAACTTAATGACTCATCAAATATATTCCTAATAATGAAAAATGAACAAAGCAATAATAAAGATAAGGTAAATGGGCCCTCTTGAAACGTTATTTAGTTATTGAAAGACAAAGAGAAATATGGCTTTGAAGTTAAACTAATAACAAACAAAGAATAATATACCTAGGCGGTAAAACTTGCGTTTCTGTTGTTCTTTGCACTGGGCGTTGTCCTCGGCGAGTTGATCCTCTGTCGGCGTACATACGTGGTTATGTCCGGGATCGCCTCGAAAACGGCTACTTCTCGGGTATCCCTAACTGCTGTGTCACTTGGACTTCACTCACCTAGCGACGGCATCCACACTTTAACTTCACCAGCGGGCAGATATCATCACAATGATGGGGAATTCAAATATCCCACCACGTGGTTTAAAACTGCAATCTTGAAACATCCGATTGCTTATAGCTCGTACTTCTTCTTCTGGGATTCTTTATACGGAGGCTTTGAGTTAACCCACCCGAATTTTTATATATTTGCGTTCCAACTGGCCTACAATTGCCGTACTCCTTGGCCATCCTTTTTCGACGACCTTTTCCCACGTCCGTAACTCTTACATGACGCTAGGCAGCGCTTGCGCGTGTAGCCGTCTCGGGGACTATTTCATTACTCCATCGCATTAGCCAATCAGGAATAGTAAAACAATCACGGGGTGGCAGCAAAACTCAAATAATCATAGTTGTGGCAAGTTGTTACCTATTTAAGAAAATACATGAGTTTAATAGCGATCAGCATTGTTGTTAGTTCTATTAAGTATGTGCTGTAGTTTAATATAGTACCAGTAAACATAAGTAATACGTTACTTACTACAAATTTGTTAGGTACGCTGTGTAATAGCCGTTAATAAAAGCACTATTTACAGTAAGAATTTGCATTCAGGAAACTGGGTTTAGTTGCAGGTATTAATTAACGAGAATAGTTCCAAGTCAAACTTTATCTATTGTAAATAAATTTTTATCAAGTAAACACTTTTTTCTCAGTGCATATGACAATTGACAGATTCCCGAATTTTATATAAATTAACTGCAGGTAAAGAGTTATTTGAGTGTGGCTTGTTTCAATTGAAATGCCTTGTATAAGTTTGCGCATAAAACGAACCAATCGTTTTTAACTTTTATTCTTTTTCACGATTACCTATTTATATTCTCTTTTTTTTTGTAATATCGTTTCAATTTAACGACAACAATAAAGATAAATCATTAATTGTTGCGCATATTTGCCGTATAACTGACCGGTCGCGGTCAACGCAACCACAACAACAATTAAGTGCCAAGGATAAGGCACAGAAGCGATGCACCGATGCTTGCAACTCGGTCGCCGCATGGCGACCCTGTTTTTCTCGTTTTTCTCTCGGAAACAAACAAAATATAATCGGGGGACCTCTCTTATATTTATAAAACCAAGCGTCGACGAGTTGCGACACATTCTGACGTCACGCTCGGTAGCGTTAAATGGCGCGTACAAAGATTCCAGACGGGGTTGAATTAACTGTAAACGATTTAAGAGCGTTTGGTGCACAAACGTCTCGATTGGATTGACCCAATTTTTTTTATAGGGACATCGCGACACGCACTTGCAATTGTGCATTCTTCTTTTTTTTGCGCATTTTTTTCTTTTCTGTCTGAGCAGGCGATAAAGGTTTCATCTGTATCTGTGTGTACCAGTGAGGATTCATCCGGTCATCATTGAAATCTAGGGGAGAAGATTTGCAGTTATAGATCTTACCGTTGGAGAGTTTAAGGTCTATCATCTTTTATTGGGATTTTCGAAACATTTTTTTATGGCGTGTTTTGTTTCATACTCAGCAATGCATCTATTTTTCCTTTTTTTCCCATTTCCCATTCAAAGCCAGCTACAAACATTTAAAGATAGGGCTACTTAGTCTGTTTAACAAAAAGTCGCTCATATCTCAAAATCTATTAAAGATAGTGCTGTGTAGGGGAGCTCGGGGTAAGATGACGAACGGGGTAAGATGGCGGAATGCTTTAATTTAAATATTAAAGAAATTGAACGAAATTGGATAATAGCACCACCTTGTGCATTATATCTAAAACTAAAATTCGTTAGCAGTGTCACATTTTAAAAAACAGGTGCGTCGCCCAGCTATGAAATTTGTTTCGCAACATTACAGTATAATTTTATGGTGCACGTGTTAACTGTTTTTTGTATTATTATCAGGTAATTAATTATTTCATTTTATTGTATGAATTTGTGTAGCAATGACAATGATTTACCATAATAGTTTGATTCTAAAGTCATTCGAAATTACACGTAACCTCCATTAAACAATTTCGTGCATCTTGGGGCAAGATGACGGGGTTAAGATGACGAAGTGTCATCTTACCCCTTATGTAAAATTTAGAATATACTTGTAGGTACCTACCTACGATTTATTTGAGTGTAGGTACCTACAGTCTTAAACAGTAAGACAATTATTTTTTTTAGTTTAGATTGTGCCGAATGCCGAGAAAATATCAGCGTAAGACGAAACGTAGGCAGTGGTCCGAAATAGGTTAATTCAGCAATGCATGATGTCGAAGAAGGTGACACAGCTGTAATTCTGCAGCGTTGGATATGGAATCCCAGAACCGACGCTCAACGATATTATAAAAAAAAACAAATCAGAACATCAGGTTTGCCTGTGCATGCAGGAAGGTTTCGTACCACTTCGACGCGAACCAGACTAAAGAGTTGTGAACTATATAACAGAATTTAATGATCGTGTCTTGGCTACCTGCAATTGAAGTCAGAAAACTTGCCTACGAATATGCCGAGCTAAAGAACATTGAACATAGTTCAACTGAAGAAACTAAGATGGCTGGGACTGATTGGTTACAATCTTTCACTGCAGCTAATCATCTTAGTCTTAATCTCCAGAGGCAACATCAATAGGTCGGTTAATGGGCTTTAACAAAGTGGCCGTTGCTAAGTTTTTCGAATTCTGTAAATGTTCGATTACAATACAACTTCACTGCAGATCGCATATATAATGCTGATGAATCTGGCCTATCGACTGTTCCCACAAAGTTGCCGAAGTATTATCGCCTACGGGAAATCGAAGGTCGCAAAAATTGTATCAGCTGAAAGAGACGAAACACCACAGTTGTTTGTGCAATAAATGCAGTTGCTCTTATGTTCTTCCATGTTTCATTTTCGCTCGTCAAAGAATGAAACGGAACTCCTCCATGGATGCCCTCCTGGTTCTTATGGTATTGCAACAACCCACCGGATGGATGACCGCCGACAGTTTTGTAAAATACTTCACATTTGCTCAACATGCCAAACCCTCAGTAGAATCTCCAGTATTATTACTAGTAGATAATCATAGTTCACACATAACACTGGACGCCATAGAATTTTGCAGAGCCAACGGTATAGTTATGGTTGGGTTCCCACCCTATACGACTCATCGACTACAGCCCCTCGATGTTTCTTGTTTTGGTCCATGAAAACTTATTATATCAGATGTGTGATTCTTATTTAGTAAAACATCCTGGATATGGCTATTTCAGACAAGAATTTGGCCATTGTTTGGAAAGTTACGGTAAAGCTGCGACTGTCAGTAACGCTGTAAAGGGATTTAAAGCCTGCGGAATAGAACCGTACAATCCCTTAATTTTTGAGGACAGTGATTATGCCCCTGCTATTACAAGTGAACGAATTTATGAAAACTAACAAATAGATGAAAACACAATCGATCAAACTGCAGCAAATGACAAAAATGACAGCAATAAACTTGAATATTCCTCAGACGATGACGTGCCTTTGGTTAAAATTGCGACAAGAAATCCTAAGCCTTCTACGAATAAACAAAATGATGTGAAAATACTACTACATCCTAATGCAATTCTGGCCGGAAACAAAAACTGCATTAGACTCTACAATTACAAGAGGACAATTCGAAATCCTCTAAACAAACAAAGAGGAAAATTTGTTCTAGAAGAAAATCCTATATCACAAAAAATCCACGTGGTCTCAAAATTACAACACACTATATTAATTTAAACGTGGACAAAACAAGTAAAATTATAAAATTGAAATTTAATTAAAAGCACAACCTAACCCGAGGTGATTAATTACTCAAAACTAATTTGAAAACTAAGAAACGAAAAATTAAACTCTTTAAACTAAAAAAAACAATATCTTCTAGAACAATATATAATAACTGATCTTACATCCGACTTGTGTACACAATAAAATACAACAACAATTATTGATAAAAGAGTCCCTTGAAGGGTGATAAAAATTTCAAATTAAACGAACAACATTTTGAAATAAAAATGAAATTTACCAAAAATGGCAGCTACGAAAATAAAAAACATGTACTTAGTCCGCAATCTTTCAAGAAACTGCGTGCCTCTGGGTAACACGGTCGTATATATATATAAAATTTACAATTGCGTGCCAAAGCAGCGCATGAATCGCAAAGAAAATAAAAACTAGAATATTACAATGAACTATATACAATAGTGGTAAACGCAAAATGTACAACTGAATGAATTTAAATTTAAACAGAACAATTAAAATAATACCAACAATCAAATCAATTAACAAAATCTTCAAAATCCAAAAATAAAACATTAATTTCTGAGAGAATTTGCCCGACGCATTGATAAAGATTAATCTTTATTAATAAAATATCAACATAGACTTAACAAAAACACAGGCCACAGCAATAGGTATAGGGAATGCTGATATAAAGTGATAGGGGATGATATTTACTTCCTAATTTCGAATTAAAATACTACTACTATGAAAACTTACGTATTTATGGTCGTAGAATCCCAAAATTAGATCATTCTATTTAAAATAACAAAGTTGACGTCCATTTCCGGTCAACCGGAAGTGATATTTTGGTTAAAGTATTTTACATTTATAGTTCCAATCGAACAGATAATGATGCCAAAATCTTAAATATAAGTAAATAATAGAACATTATAAACTTTTTAATGAGACCACCAACGTGGTACCTTTCTGCGCCATGCGTCCTCCCAAAGTCATCAAGACGACTCTAATACCCTATATGACAAAATTTGCACGCTTGAAAGCGCGCGACTCCGGTTCAAACCGACGCACGATACTCCCTTTACACAACATATTTAGAACTGTTTACAGAAGCAGGTTGTAGCTGCTAACGTAAAGAAGCAGTTTTATACATCACTACATTCTATACACTGCTTTACTGCCAATATACAGGGCGATTCTCAATATATATTAGACAAACTTTAAGAACTGATTCCTGAGGTTATTTTGATCATAAAAGTTCATAAGAGTATATGTCCAAAACGGTTCGGTTTTAAAGTTATTTAATGTTTAATAATAAATTATGATGAACTATGATCAACACGATATAATATCACTGTTGGTTCTTCAAAAACTATTGTGTTGAGAGGGAATTGTTTATTTGTCATTTCAATATTTGTCAATAGTTGTCAGAGTATTCATTCAGTTTATTGCCAGTTTCTGTTTTCTAAAATGAATTACACGAATGCTGAGATGTGTGATATGCATTTCGTTTACGGTCTTGCCAATGAAAATTCGCGTGCTGCTAAACGTCTTTATGAAGAACGATACCCGAACCGTATCATCCCGCATCATTCAATATTTGCCCGTCTTCACCAACGTCTTACTGAAACGGGAAATTTTAAAAGACGGACGACTGATAATGGGCACCCATCTATAGCAGTGAGAACTCCACAAGTTGAAGTAATGGTACTCAATGAAATTGAGGAACACCCTACTACAAGCACCAGAAAAATTGCGTTTGCTTTAAACATTAATCAGGCCACAGTTTGGAGAATATTGAAAGATCAACTGTTGTATCCATATCACATTCAACGGGTGCAGGCACTTTTGCCGGCAGATTTTCCGCAAAGAATGGCTTTTTTTGTTAATGGATGCAACACAAAATCGCACAAAATCCTGACTATTTGGCTCAAATATTCTTCACCGACGAGGCTACTTTCTCTAGAAATGCGATTATTAATTTTCATAATAATCACATAGGGGCCGAAGAAAATCCGCACGAACTAGTGAATGCCCGTTATCAATATCAATTCTCTGTCAATGTGTGGGCCGGAATTGTTGGAGATCACTTGATAGGTCCATATTTTTTACCGATGCGGTTAAATGGCGAGGTATACCGCAATTTTCTTGAAGAGGAGCTACCACTACTGCTGGAAGAAGTTCCGTTGCAATTAAGATTACAAATGTATTTTATGCATGACGGTGCTCCAGCGCATTTTAGTTTAGTTGCTCGCGAGTTTTTTGACAATACGTATCCAGATCGGTGAATAGGACGGGGAGGTCCACAACGTGGCCTCCTGGTTCCAGACTTAAATTCTTTTGGACTTTTTCTCTGGGTCACCTTAAATCATTAGTTTTATACGACTCCCATTGAAAATGTCTATGAACTGAGAAATCGTGTATATGCAGCTTTTTCAAACAATTTGAAATACCCTGTTATTTTTAGAACGGACTCGCCAGTCAATACGACGGAGGAAGAAGCTTGTATTGCAGTTGGGGCCATGACCATTTTCAACAGTTAGTATAAGTTAATTTTGTTTTACTAATTATTTTGTTAATTTATAATAAAAACATTAATTATGTTAACTTACTATTAAACATTGTACAACTTTAGAACTAAGCGACTTTGGAATATGTTCTTATGAACTTTTATGAATCAAATAACCTCAGGAATCAGCTCTTAAAGTTTGTCGCATATATTGAGAATCACCCTGTATACTGCTACAAATATACATGTATGTTTCACAACATTCGCACTTGTCTACTATATCAGGAAACTGCTACAAAAACTTGCAGTTTCTTTTGATGTTGAATAGCCGCTACAAACTGCTGTTAGCTGCTACAAAATAGCAGTTTGCTTCGTAACAACCCATTACTACTAGTTACTCAGTACCTACTGAGATGTTATTTCGTTTTGAGACAATTATTAATAATAATTTATTGATGCTTTCCAAAAATTGCACATGTCGAAAAGAAATACATAAAACCTAGACAAAATCACTTACTTCTACTAAATCGCATAAAAATTGATTGTTTTATTTATAATAAGACTTCTTGGCTAAATAGTTCTCAAAAGTTATTTTGAATTTCGAAATTTCCAATTTATTTATGTTGTCAGGTAATTTGTTAAAAAAATTTGGGTGCCAAAAAGTTGATGCCCGCCTGGGTTCTATAGAGCCTGCTAAATTTTGAGCACAAATATCTGTTATTTCTGGTGTCTGTATTATCTATGTGTATTAGAAGATGGTTTTGATAAATAATCAAAAGTGAAGGTCGAAATGTGAATCACGAAAATGAAAAAATATGTTTATACTATTTGCGGTAAGTAAAAAATGAGAAGGTATAGAAGTATATTTATTAAGTTAATCTGCAAAAGACATTTGATTTCACATATAGGTATTTAATATCGAAAATGGAAACGGGAAAACGAATCAGTATTTCTTAGTGTCACATCTGATTTTTTTTTGTTTTTACAATTTTAATTAGTTACCAGTTTCCAGGTAGAGTTATTTACCGCGTGGTGAAAAAAGTAGTAATTCCGAAAACAAATTTTAATTAAAAGTATATGCGCATAGGTATTGTATGGCCTACTTTTTTTCTAGAGTCAGGATTTTAGTTTGAAAAAAAATATTCCTAGGTTTTTGCAAGACTTTTTTTTTTACAAGACCACTTTTTTCTCTCTCTAATAAATATCTCATCAGGTTAAAAGGTATGTACCGAGGTCGTATCGTATGATTAGTTATTATTATTTTTTTACGTACACCGACTTCTGTATAGGACGGCGGCGCTAAAATAGGGCTAATACCTGCTGAGATGCGTGGTGGGGATGGATGGTCTTTACGTCTGTCAAAATGGAACTTCTAGTGTCGGGGAAAATGTGTATATACATATATTTTTTTAAATAATTGAAAGGTTGTCGCGTACAAGCCTACCCACACGTTCGTTACAAAAAAAAATCTTTATGATACATTTATGACTCGATCACAATAGCGGGCCGTGGGTGCTTGGTTTTCGATGAACATCGTGAAAAAATCTCATACCATTATTATGCATGTAGGTACATACACAATGTGCATACGTATATATATTCTGTATTAATTTGAAGTTCTTGGTGTACGGACTAATTAAAATCTTGTATACTTTTGTATGATATTTATTTCTCTGAAGTTTCGTTATTCAGTTGGGTAATTTTTATCAAGGATAACTGTAAAA
Source organism: Protaetia brevitarsis (assembly GCA_004143645.1). Taxonomy (NCBI): domain Eukaryota; kingdom Metazoa; phylum Arthropoda; class Insecta; order Coleoptera; family Scarabaeidae; genus Protaetia; species Protaetia brevitarsis. The sequence goes on from RXPK01001593.1 coordinate 72,823, forward strand.
GAACACTATAAACACATAAGAATCGAATAATATTATTACCCTAATGTTTAATCCTATATAGAGGGTGTGTATTGTGGGTGCGAAAGACCTGCATGTGATGACCTTAGATTAGATTAGATTAGATTAGATTAGATTGGGATTGGGGTTGCCTATCGACCTGTTTCACCGCGACCTTTTCAGATCTATTGTGATCCCTTTTTTTCCTAGAGGACGTTCTCTAATTTTGCCCTCTTAATTAGGATTATCATCTTTGAGAGCGGCTTCTTTATGTAGTTACTAGCTGTGAGGTTCCCTCCCCATTACTAGAAACCTGTCCTCGCCAGGCCTTCAACATTGGCAACAGCACATGAACTGGTGTTTCTTCCTTCTCTTGGCAGTATCTGCAGGTTGCATCATCTGCCAGGCCTATGTTATACATATGCCTATTCAGTCTACAGTGACCAGTCAGCAGACGTACAATCATTTTGACAGTCTTCCTGTCTTTATTCAGTAGATCTCTCGTGAGTTCAGGCCTCTGCTCCTTTAGGAATCTTTTGCCTGCCACTTGTCGGTGATTTTTGCCACCTCTCTGGACTGATTGTAATATCCAATCATTGATAGATTTTTATATTTGCGATTTGGTAGTGCTGAAAGAGGAGTCGGCTCCAACGAATGGCCTTGACGAACCTCGCCTGGCCAGCTCGTCCGCCGCCTCATTTCCTCTCACGCCGAGTGGCTAGGGACCCAGGCTAGAGTTACTTTCCTTTGGGTGCCCACCTCATTTAGGGCGCTTACACAGTCCCAAATCAGCTTGTGATGATGTGATGACCTTACTTGTCAAACTTTTTATATTCGCTTATCTTGATTGAAAAATCTTCTATCTCCTGTGTTACTTCTACACAAACTCCAGAAAGTTTCAATATTAGGTTAGCTAATATGATTTTTTTATCATACTCTCCACACAAAAAAATAATTACTCAATTTGAATATAAATGCATCACATTGAATATAACATAACTTCCTATATAAGCAAAAAGATGATGTATTTATATTGAGAATAAAATTTGTTCAGTTTTCCAAACCCGTAAATTTGTTAGACGAAACAATTTTTTAGTTCAAATGTAATCAATATACTAAAATCATTATGAACATATAATATTTTCACCACAAAAATAATTATTTTAGATTTGAGTAAATAGATTTTCTCAACTGGAAACTATCATATTTATGCCTTAATAATTTATGTACATTTGATAGAAGTATAATTTGAAGTATTGCCATTATTTGCTTGCAAAATATAAGTATATTGAACTGATAATACTTACCTGCTTAATTTAAGCATTTCTACTATTCAATGGTAATAATTACCTACTAATTTTGTGTCTACAACAGCAAAAAACCTCGGTAGGGGAAAATCAATAAATAAAGAAATATTACGCAATTAAATAAATTTACTGTTATGCTTTATAGTTTTACAATGTTTGAGAGAAGGTAGCGTATCGGGGTACTCCAGGAGTGCGCACGGGATATTGATGCGTAGAGGTATAGATGTTATGCGTATCCGTCGTTGCGACCGGTGTTTTCGGGATACTTCCCACTCAATGCCTGGTTATGCCTGGTATCTAGTCGGCGTTGGTTACTGATATAATTTCAATCAGTATAATAATTTGCTGATATTACCCACTGAAAACTAATAACTAGTAAAAACCTACATATGTTAGGCAATAAACTTTTTATTACTATTATTTCACACCTTTACAAGTTCCATTTTCTACTTGGTCTTGAACTTAATACAGCGGTTTGAACCCAGGTAGTACATTTACACAGAAAAAATGGGCTAAGTAAAGTGTTTACTTGATAAAAAAATTATTTACGATATATAAAGTTTTACTTGGAACTATTCTCGTTAATTAATACCTGCAACTAAACCCAGTTTCCTGAATGCAAGTTGTTACTGTAAATAGTGCTTTTATTAACGGCTATTACACAGCGTACATGACAAATTTGTGGTAAGTAACGTATTACTTATGACTACTGGTACTGTATCTAACTACTGCACATGGTTAGTAGAAGTAACAACAATGCTGATCGCTATTAAACTCATGTATTTTCTTAAATAGGTAACAACTTGCCACAACTATGATTATTTGAGTTTTGTTGCCACCCCGTGATTGTTTTACTATTCCTGATTGGTTAATGCGGCGGAGTAATGAAATAGTCCCCGAGACAGCTACGCGCGCAGGCGCGGGCTAACGTCAAGTAAGAGTTACGGACGTGGGAAAAGATCGTCGAAAAAGGGTGGCCAAGGAGTACGGCCATTGTAGGCCAGTTGGAAGCGCAAATATATTAAAATACCGGGTGGGTTAACTCAAGGCCCCGTTCGTATAAAGAATCCCAGCCAAAGAAGAAGTACCGAGCCTATAAGCAATCGAATGTTTCAAGATTGCAGTTTTAAACCACGTGGTGGGATATTTGAATTCCCCATATCTGCGCCCGCTGGTGAAGTTAAAGTGTGGATGTTGTCGCTACCTGAGTGACAGTCCAAGTGCCACCTGCACTTAGGGATACCCCGACGAAGTAGCCGTTTTCGAGGCGATCACCGGACATAACCGCCACATACGCCGACAGATGATCAACTCGCCGAGACAACGCCCAGTGCAAAGAACCGCCAAAAATCGCAAGTTTACCGCCTAGGTATATTATTTCTTTGTTGGTTATTAGTTGTAACTTCAAAGCCATATTTCTCTTTGTCCTTTCAATAACTAAATAACGTTTCAAGAGGGCCCCATTTACCATATCTTTTATTATCGCTTTGTTCATTTTTTCATTATTAAGGAATATATTTTATGAGTCATTACGTTGTAAATTGTTTAAGTGAAATCAATATCTTTCATTCATATCAGGTAGTCACTGTGTTTGTCTTATACAAAATAAAACTATTACTTATAATACTGCTTTTTTTTCTTCAATAATAAGTATTATGTACCATCTCTAGCAAAATAAATGCGAATTTAATCTTCAATTATTAATGCAATCGAAGCTACAGCACACTGAATAGTAAATAAAAATTATTTGCAAACAATTTTGAATTACGCATTGCTCGGTACGCAGTACTTATAGTTGCGGTTGCATAAATAATCGAGGATTTGTGGAACTTTTTTGTTTTACTTTATCAGTTATTCACACAGGGTACACAGTAAGCTACTTAATAAATATTCACTAAACTTCCTCGTTCCCTACACTACCTATAGTTGAACAACAAATTTAAGGTAAGTATATTGTATATTTATAGCAAATCATTACTTTCTATACAGGTATTTAGTGAACGTGCATTAATGATACTCTTTCCTTATCACAAGTAATCTAAGTAGCTTGTATTAATTATGAAGGTGTGATAGCTGTTATAGAATAGTTCACTCACAGCAATACACCTACTACTTGACAAGGGCAAATCTTTGCTTACTGCAACTACATATACAGGGTGTATCAAATAAAAAAGTAAATTTTGCTTGGGTGTTAACTACACGACATATAAAGCACAAACCCACCGAAACCGGATTTCATCATTAAAGAATAAAAAAAACTAAAATTTAAAGCCAAAAATTCTTTAGTCCGGGCCTGACGCAAGGAAACGTCATGTTAAGCACCCGCTAAACGTGGTATTATGTATAAATACATTGCACTCATTTAGTATTATTCTTAATGGTATGCCGTAAGTTCATTTAACGTCATTCTGAATAAATAAAGGCCCTTGTGAAAATAGCAAAACTGAGGCATTTTAAATTTCTTCTTTTTATAAAATAAACATTCCTTTTTTGTTAAGAGCATTCTACGTAAGTCTACAAAGCATTATTTTTAATATCCTGATAAGACGTTCGAGTTTCACCGGATATGCGACTTCAGTAGTTACAAAAAACGTAAATATTTTTCTTTTGCTTTGTCGAATCGAGCGTTAGTTGTAAATGAACAGTACTACATGAATCTGAGTTATTTCTTTTGGATTTATTTAATCAAATAACGCAAAATGAATTGAATCGAATTACACAGAAATAAATGTAAATACAGAAAATTTGCAAACACGCCTTTTTACTATATGATGTCGCGCGAAAGTGAATCTATACATTCCCGCGCTTTTGCCGATGCATCAAAGCTTCGATTTTCTTTATATGAAATCATGATGGTCCTGAAAAGGATCGTTTTTTCGAGATGGGAAGAATTTAAATAAAATGATCGAAGTGGCTTGCACTCCAAGCGGCTATCCACATAAAACTAACAGCGGTAATGGTTGAATGATAGTGGTATGTGGGGGTATATTCGGAACAGCATTTAGGTTGGGCACAGGTGCGGCTCTAGCCCAGGGCATTTATAAAATATTTTTTTTCTCGTTAATGCTTACAGATAGACTCCCTGTGCATTAAGACTTTTTGATCGTATATGATTACAGCTGCTACATATTATTATATTTACCTCTATATCTAATACACCCTGTATTCTTTGGCTTAACTACTTCAGCTTAATTATCATAAGTAACTTCATAAGTTTACCGGTATTAACTTAGATCGCTTCTTGTTAGTATCAGTGTTTAGTATCTCTTTTTTACTAGTGCTTTTGTCCCCTATCCAGCTGAACTTTTTACTTACGATAATTGTATTTTTATTTATGATTATTAATTTTTTGTTTCAGTATACTTACCTATAGCTTCCAATCTTTCGAAATGAATATTGCCTGTAGATTTGGTCGTGGAAATAATTTCAAACACGTTCAATTTTCAATCGTTTTTATAATTCGTTTATTTAGCAAAAAAAAAGAAAAAAAAATAGTGTGAGAGACATAACTTATACAACTACGAGTAGGTATCTTTATGTATAATATGTTACATTTACGAAAAAATGGAAATAGAGAAATATAATATATCTATCTATCTATAATATATATATTTTGAATGACATGGATGAACAAAATTATTGGGCGAATCGGATGAATAAGACGATCATTTCGAATCTTCTAATCGAGACTCTCTCTTAGCCGATGTCGGAACGATACACATTTAGACGCTTTAATAGGACTAGACATCGTCTAAGAGCGCCCCATCGTAATTTTCGACGTATCAAAAACAAAATACTAGCAGATTCACATTAACATAATTTATACAATTTTTTTTTTCTTTCCTATATAAGTACCTATATATGGTATGATGTAATAATAATGGGTTGTAAAGGAGCTGTGGGTGGAGCAAGATTAAAGGAATTTTTCACACTTACATAAAAATTAAATACGGCGGTATATGTTATACACTCGATGATTTTTTTTTATCCATACACTTCTCTCTACACGGCATCAGTGAAGCGTGGGTCAAAACTGCACTGTATTTGTATATATGAATGCTTTTCGTGTAGATTATCCATAATAGATTTCAATTTCCAGGTTAAATGCAATACCAGTAAATCTATCCATCATTAATTTATGCAGACACCGTATTAAGTCTTTCGGAAAAGGTCGTTTGAAAAGATTAATTTGGAACAAAAAGGTTTACATAGCACATATTCCTTAAAAGAATCGTGTTTGATATGTTATAAATAATTGCAAATCGGAATTGTCTTATCGTCTGATTCCTTTTCTCGTTTCTAAAGCAACTCACGATAAGTTTTTCAACTTAAACGGTGTATCTATATATATTTATACAGGGTGTTACAACTTAGGGGCACTCTTTAATAGTTAATCTTAGGTCTAAACTCATTAATTTGAGAGATATCTTAAAAATTAAAGTATTTCTTTTTTTTTAAGGGGTGGTAACGCTTGAGCTGTATTATTTAGCTTCTCAGCCCCCCGCAGTGCCAAATCTCCCTCCTAATCAACATTACGACCCCGGAAAAAAAAAACCGATTATCGCAATTGACCAGAGCGAGATTTGAACCCCGGACTCCGCACTGGTAGTCAAGCGTGCAAGCCACTCGACTACCAGCCAGGCTAAATTTTAATTTTATTTATTAATAGGATTGAATGTTGCAAACATATACAGGGTGTTCTGTTTTAAAAATGAAATTTTTTGAGTTTTCATTTTAGTGAAGGAACACCCAGTATATTGAATTAGAAATATACACACATCTGAAAGTGTAATTAGATTTGTATTTTAAGACGTTTAAAAAATTGATTCACCTATTCTAAGTGGTAATTAAATTACGATCGTCTTTTTTAAATAATGTGACAAACATTTTTTAAAAATTAAAAATATTTTGTTAAAGTTAAGTTTGTTCAAAATTGACTGATATTTTAAAAAGTATATTGGGGGGGGGGGAGAGGGGGGTATGGTATCTCAGGAAATAAAGTGAAGTTAACTTTAATCGTAATTACAATCTTATAAAAGTTTATTATATAAACTATTTTTCGTATTTATACGAGTTTTAAAGAAATGCCTTGTTAATGAAACACCCTGTATATTATTCGCCAGTTTTCTAGCATATTAACATAATAAAAAAAAAACAAGAGATCCAAAAGACATCATGGGACAAGGAGCAGTCTTTTTTTTTTTAAACAATACATTCTTTTCTTAAAGTTTCTAGTGAATTACAATAATTAATATACATATATATCTCAAACTAATAATGAATTATTTACAAACCTGACGATTAAATGGCGAAAATCGAGATTTTTTTTCCGTTTGTTTTGTATTTATTCCGCACAAATACAATATATAATAATTATACATTCATTCAGCTAAATTAGTTAGAGGTATATAAACACTGTCGGTTGCGCAAACATAAATAGGAATTCTCAGAATATTTTAAAAGTTTATTTCTTATAGTCTAAAATTTATTGTATTTTATATACAGATCAAATAGTCGATCTATAGTCGGAGTAAGGTATGTCGGAGCCATCGACAAGAGAGAGGTAGGGATGTTGCTGATACTTGAATTTTATTGGCGAAGTAATGTAATTCATGCATCTCCCTTCTCAATTAGTCCTTACCTGCGATGCCCTGACTATATAGGTCGACTGTTTGATCTGTATATCTTATTCAAGGAGTGAGATATGGAATCTCTTAGTTTAAATAAAATTTCTTCATTCAGAAACAATATTTTTTAATCTAAAAGTGTTTTGCATTGCTAATAACATCCTTTCACGTTTATTTTATCTGATAGCTATCACAGTATATGCTTAAACATTTTACATTCATTTATTTCACTAATTTTTAATTCTCTGAGTATCCCCCTCCTCAAGTCTAAGGCCTGTTATCTAGTCGATTGAATTGATGTAAATTAAGGTCGTTTTCGCTATTATAGCTTTTTCATCGCATGTAGACTGTGTGTACGCAAACAACGGCTTATGTACCTATAACTAGAGAGGTACCTACATACGAAAGTAGGAGAAGTTGCTCCGTTTTTACTGCGATTAAACTGGCTTCATGTTTACTCGACTTGAGTGTCGACAAAACACGAGTATGTTTGGTTGCTCTAGAGCCGAAGCAACTTATCCTTACCCATCCTATATAGGCTCATTTTCTATCTCTATAACAGAGAAAAATATTACATTATGAATCTTTATTTCTCCTTTTTGTCGAACAATTTCCTTTACCTACTAAATGTATCATCTAATATTAGATAATGGGAGGAATATAAAATAATTCTTTTTGCTTATGATCCTCTCTATATTTTTTTATTATAAAAATAAATAGTTTAGTTAATATTCCGTAAAATTATATATCACATAATTTATACATGATTGTTGTACAAAGTTTCCTTTCCGCGATTTAACTTAATTAGCTGTAGTTAATAATTCGAATAATTATAATAACAGTAATAATAGGTAGCAATTCGTCTAGCTAAATATACATACATATATTTTGATTTTATTTTTAAATTAATTAATTCCGCGGTATTTTTTTTGTTCTTACCAAAAAAAAAGAAAATCGTACATCTATCTAATATCTAAGTTCGTTCGTTGGCTTATCTCAGTGTATTTTTATACAGGGTGACAAATAGAAAAAACTACAATGCATAGCAACATGTGATAGAGGACCAAGAAATAACAAAAAAAGTTGCTATACTTTTTTATATTGGTCTTGTATTTTAGTATTAAGTAATTAAAAATATTTTAAGGTACACTGTAAAAAATTACGGTAATTTTGCCATGGTAAATCAGGAATATTACATGTAATAACGTTGTGAATTTACCACAATAAATCATGTAAATTTTGTTTTACATGTTTTTCTCTAGGATATTTAACATGGAAAAGAAAATTTCGGTAAAATTTATAGTTTTCATGTAAGTTTAAGATTAAAAGGAAATACAGAAAAAACATGTACAATTTTGTATTTACTCTCAAATTTACTTAAAGTGTAAAATTTGACATTTTTTTGGGGTATTTAGTGCACTTTAAAAGTAATTTTACTAGTGAACTATTAATTTGCTTGTAAAAATATGAGGATCTTTTATATTTTATTTGTTTTTACTTGAATTTTCGGGGAAAACTATAGATATCATGGAAATACCGAAATTCATACGCCGCAATGTGATTGGTTATTGGATTATTTATTCTGTGCGCGTAGGTAATTCTATTCGTTTTTGTCAAACTTATTATTGGCTCAATGATATCATGTACGTCAAAACAATCGTAGGTTTCGCGTAAGCGTGTTCATTCTTGATCTCTGGTTGAGCGATTCAGTATTACCTATTAGGTGCTATAAAAGAATTAGGTAAGTTGCTTGCTCTCTTTATAAAAATACATATGAAAATTACTTCATAGAGTTCATATAAATATTACATACGAATTTTACAGTACAATCTTTGAAAAACACATCAGCACGTGAAATTTACTAGTTGGTAGAAATTTTACCTTATGAAGCAAATTTACCTGTAAAATTGTAGGCAACTTTGTTACCAACGATTTTACATGTAATTTTTCTGCAACTTTTTTTACAGTGTGGAACAGAATTGTGGAGTCTGCTGACAGATTTCAGAGATGCCGTCAGTCATTAACACGAAGATTGGAAATGTGTATTTTCAGGAACAAGGTCACCAATTTGAACACCTTATGCAGAACTAATATGTATCTTATATTTTTGAATGTTGTTTTATTTAATAAAAGCCTTTTAACTTCAACAGCTTGTAAGTTGAAAACAAAAAGCAATCGGATATTAGTGTATAGGAACTTTTTTTTGTTATTTCTTGGTCCTCTATCACATGTTACTATGCATTGTAGTTTTTTCTATATCACTTTGTATACAGGTTGTTTCATGATGAACTGCTGCAATCTGTACATAGAAAACTTTTCACTGGAAAAATATGAAAATTTGGTATCACGCAGGCAACTATTTGGCCTAATCGAATAAAATATACGCGACTCGCTAGCACTTCTTATTATCTTAAATAGAACACAGAAGAAATATTGTGAACCAATAAAAATAATGGTAATTTCATTTTTAATGAGATTTTTTGCCCCCAATGTGAATTAGCATTTAAGGAATACTGCAAACTTCTTCTAAAACCCCTAAACTCCATAAACAAAATCATCAGCAGAAACACTGAACTAGTTGAACAATTCAGTGTTCCTGATGATGATGATAGCTTTGCTATCGAAACGTACGTCCAGTTTGGTGCAGTTTGTGGTGAGGAGTTTAGGAGAAGTTTGCAGCATTACCAACATACCACAGTTTGGAGTATTTTTGTTAAAGGAATACCATTTTTTATCTCTGCTCTGTAATCTACAAAGCCCACCTAACGATAAAGTGGTGCCTTTACTAGAAGATTGGAAAATATTAAATATCCTAGGAAAGTTGCAAACAGTCGGAACGTATTGCTGTGTCCTGGCACCCCGGTTTTCGTAAATTCTGTGAACTTATTTATCTGATTTGCCTTTATCAATGTTTCGTGGGAGTTTGCTCAAATTCGTTATATTAATTTTTGTATAAGATTTAGTTTTTTTTTGAGTTGATTGTTTAATTTAGTTATTTAAATGTCCGGTTGAAATTGTTTTCACTCTTTAATATATTTTTATTTGCTCGTGTTAGCTCACGTCCTTTCTTGTAATTGTTTTCTATGAGATTGTGCGTTAGTGCAGCGACGCAGCTTGTTATTTTTATATGTATCGCTGTGTTTACTTGTAGGTAAGTTCCTGAAAGATGCCGTTGTAAGTATCTTCTCACATGAAAAATCGGGACACCAGCAATTCAGAATTTTAAAATTTCTTGATTGTAAATGCAACTTTCGGAGGACGTATTCAACTTATTATAGCCATAAATCACTTAATTATGTATATTACTGCGATAAAGTAACGACTAGAAATTAAACAGAAAAAAATAAATATATAGAGAAAAAAGGTTTATGTATAGAATAAACAAATCCGAGTTTCGGTGGCGGCGTTTCTTTAAAATCAATGAAAAAACATAACAAAAAAAGAATCTTGAATAGACGGCTTCATTTAGAAATATATATGTATTTAACTTGTTTGATGTTATGCAGAGATAATTCTTTTTTGAGAAAACATGTGGTGATGGGATTTTATTATTTAAAATTATGTTACTTGTTAATGCTGCTTTGATATTAGTTACTTACTTGGATTTATGCTCGCGAGTATTAGTTTAGCAATAGATAATATGTCAGTCAGTCTTCTCAGTTTTGGGATAATGTGATTTTCATATATTTATTGACTACACTATTATTGTTTAATATTCTTAAATATTGTATTACTATAAAGTTTTCTTCTATCTATAAAAAATTACCAAAACCAGGTTTAAGATTATTTATAAAATTTTTAAATAAAGCAATTAAGTTCGCAAAGAAATTATTTATTTTTTGAACCCTCGGTTTATTGCATTTTCAGGAAATATATCTTAGCTATCGCCCGTATAATTTGACCTCGTTGATCTATTTTCTTGAAATATGGCCAACACTGGGTCTCTTTACAAACTGTCTTTATGTAGCACAGGTTTATTAACAATTATTTAAATATTATTGGATTTATAATACATAACAAAGATTGTAAGAAAGCATATTGTTCGTCAATCTCAGTGCTAAAATATTTATTGTTGAATTTGATACATTTAATACTTTTTCGTTGCTACTACCCGAAGCTGTGTTACAGACCAGTGTGTGCTATATTTCAATAAAATAGAACGACATTGGATTACACAGGCGATAGTTAAGATATATTTCTTGAAAATACAATAAACGGAGGGTTAATAAAATAAACAATTTCTTTGTGAAATTAATTGCTTTTAAAAATTTTGTAAATAATAAACTGTTTTTGGTACTTTTTTAATACATAGAAAAATATTTTGTAGTAATACAGTATTTAAGAATACTAAACAACAATAATGAATACATTAATAATAATGTAATTAATCAATGTGGAAATCACATTGTTCAAAAACTCAGGAGGCTGATTGACATATTGTCTGTTACTAAAGTATTACTTGCGGGCATAAATCAAACTAAGCATATAATTATATAATTTTAAAATCCCATCGCTATATGTTTTCTTAAAAAAAGAATTATCTCTACATAGTACATAACATCAAACAAGTTAAATACATAAATGTGTATTTCTAAATGGTGCCGTCTACTCAAGAGGCCTTTTAGTTGTTATGTATTTTTTTTTGCATTAATATTTCCGTATTCGGTATTTCTAAGGAAACACCGCCACCGAAATTCCAATGTGTTTATTTAATGTATAAACCTTTTTCTCGATATACATTTATATTTCTGTTTAAATTTTTAATCTTTACCTTTGATCGCAATAATACACACAAAAAAGTGATTTATGGCTTTGATAAGTGCATATATCCTCTGAAAGCTGCATTTACACCCAAGAAATTTTAAAATTCACGATTGCTGGTGTCCCGATTTTTCTTGTGAGAAGTGTACATGTAATTTTATTTTCATTGCTGCATTTTGGTATTACATTTTTATTTAAAGATTTGTTCCGTTAATTCTGATTTATATCATCCATCAAGGAACTCATTAGATAATAATTGTTAGTATATTTTTGTGTGCACAAATTTTGAGATAAGATCAGTTATGATATTTGTTCTGGAAGGTATTTTAAGTTTAAAGAGTTTAATTTTTCCGTTTTCTAGTTTGCTGATTTGTTTTTTTTTTTTAATAATTAATCACCTCGGGTTGGGTGAATAGAAGCATTGTGCTTGCTTGTAGTTTTCATTTATTAATATATATAGTTGAATTCTCCACGATTAATTTAGTTTGGTTAATTTTTGAAACCACGTGGATTGATTGAAAAAGATAGTCCTTTTTTCCTGAATTGTTTTGTGTTTTGTTTGTTAAAGGATTTGCATTGTCCTTTTGTAAATTAGAGTCTAATGCAGTTTTGTTTTCGACCAGGACCTTTTGTCCATGGTTTTATTTTTCCTGCGTAATTGTAATTAATTTTTTTTTTTTAAATAAATATTATTGATTGTTATTAACGTCATTCTGAATTCTGTTCCTTTGATTTTGATTAAACCTTTTTCAATTTTTGGAGTAATTAAAGAAAGTCAGATTTCTTTCATCACCCACAGTTTACTTTTCATGATTAAATTCAAGTTTTAATTAGCGTGGGTAACCCTGAGTTTAATTGTTCTTTTGCGCCCTTTTATTTTTAATCCGTTGAGCTAGTTAATTGAAATTTCATTTTTAATTTTCAATTTTGCATTGTTTTTTTTGTACCTTCAGTACACAGCACTATTTAAACTGTAGTCCAATTTGTAGTTTATTGTTCGAGATCGTAATAATAATAATAATTCAAAATTTTTTTATTTGATCAAAATCCTCAGATATCTGTCAACTAAATTTGTTTGAAAAAAATATACAGTGAGGTCGTAAATGGTCCCCCTCGCCCCTGATAACTTTTGAATGGTATGAGATAGAGCAATGAAACAAAACCAAGTGAAATTAGAGATAATTTTGTGATTTTTTTGCCTATTAGAGATCGCACATGGCTTCTGATGTAAAATAGAGGGCGTAGCTATCTTTAAAATTTTAAATAAGAAGTAATTTCATTTAGAAGCTCTTTTTGGAAGATATTTCTATTACTTTTATGGCAATGCAAACAGTTTTACGATTTCCGAAATTTTTACCAACTTATACACTTGTATGTACACCTGAAGATGTTAGCTTAGCTAACGAAATGTACATTGTGTTTTGATGATTAAAGAATTTGTGGGACTGAAGTTCATTGGTATTTCCTGTTAGTTATCAGTATATCTCACAGTGCTCGATTTACCTTCTATTTAATTGATTTATCCAAGATTAATAATTGGAGTACTTACGTTACTTTTTCTATAGCCCTCGTATAAATATTGTGGTTTTATGTGACTTAGGAAGCGATTGCTGTAAAATATGACATATTTTACAATATGACGTTTTTGCAAAATTTAGCAAAAGTGTCTTATCTGTCAGTGTATGTGTCACGTGTGTGGGTGTTTATGTTATAGATTACTGTAATTACAGGTTTCTGTACACTATATCCAAAAAGCGAATACGAGGGCTATCGAAAAAAGTAAGGTAAGTACTCCAATTATTAAACTTGGATAAGTTGGTAAAAATTTCGAAAATCGTAAAACTGTTTGCGTTGCTATAAAAGTAATAGAAATATCTTCCAAATGAGCTTCTAAATGAAATTACTTCCTATTTAAAATTTTAAAGATAGCTACGCCCTCTATTTTACATCAGAAGCCATGTGCGTATCTCTATAGGCAAAAAATCACAAATTTTCTCTAATTTCACTTGGTTTTTGTTTCATTGCTCTATTTCATACCATTCAAAAGTTATCAGAGGGGGGGGGGGGGGGGGCATTTACGACCTCACTGTATATGTTTCCTGTATAAGGGAAACATTTTTTTTAACTTAGATTTGAAGAAGCTGATTTTTGACCTATAATTGTTTGAAATAGTTTTTTTTTTCTTCTTAGAACCTAATAAATATTCCTTTGCTAGTATTTAAAATAATAATTGCCTTTGACTCAATGCATATTTATTAACGATAAAGAAATCTTTTTCTCAGTGCAATATACTTCGCTCATAACTACAGTTTTTTAAAGATTTTTTCTTATGTCGATTGCTGCAATTCCTCATGAAACATCTGTGTATGAAAATAAATCTACAAACATCGCGTCGAAGCGAAAGCCAACGAATGAACCTTTAATTTATATCTTTCATTAATTAATTTAATTTTTTTTATATATATATATATATATATATAAATATATACACAGACACGCGGACGCATACACACGACACGACACACTAATACGCACGTTTCGATACAATAAAGTCAAGTTTACACAGTAGCTTACAATACACAGTTTTATATTATGAGAGTTATCTATACGCATCGGATAAGCGTACATCTGAGTCTGTTTGCATTTTTATATGTATAACGGCGACACTTTGATTCGTATACGCGCAAGCGCCTAATAAAACTTTACGTTACATAGTTCCAATCGACACTTCCGTCCACTAGCATATGCACGCAAGTTCATTCTATCTATCTCTCTCTCCCATGGAAAACGTTATTTAAAATAAGTACTCGATCGCTCTGAAATACAACGTACTGTACATATAATATATGTTTGTCGTTTGGGGGGGGGGGGGGGGGGTAGAATAATAAGTTAAAAAGTCTCAATAACGTCACACCGATATCTAGTAATATATGTATAAGGTTTAAGAGGGTTTATTCACTGTCTTACGAACAACCGCACCTGTCCACCACCATGCTGGGTAGGCTGCCGTAGACGACGTTCATGTCCTCGTCGAAGTACAGCATCGAGATGGAGCTGAGTTTGCGGGGCGCGCAGCAGGGCGTCGCGACGTCCGGCGCCGCCATATTCACGATGTGCGTGTGCGGATAGCGTTGCTGGGTCATCGGGTCGCAATCGCCGGCGCAATAGTGAGCGTCGTACTTCTTCGGTCGCGATGATGAAGTCCCAGCCGAAGATCTCGAAGTCGATGAGTAGGGGATAGCGGCAACAGGTGCGCTCGTTGCTGCCCTCGTCACAGTTCATCAGGTTGCGTCGGATCTTCCGCTTGCTGGGCCTAGTCGATATCTCCACGTAAGGAACCTGGAAGGGAAACCAGTGTCGTCGATTAAGTATTTTGATGTTTGAATCGGAGTTGGGCAAAAAACTATTTTAGATAAACTAGGCTAGATAAAGTGTTTGCTTGATAAAAAATTATTTACAATAGATAAAGTTTTACTTGGAACTATTCTCGTTAATTAATACCTGCAACTAAACCCAGTTTCCTGAATGCAAGTTGTTACTGTAAATAGTGCTTTTATTAACGGCTATTACACAGCGTACCTGACAAATTTCTGGTAAGTAACGTATTACTTATGACTACTGATACTGTATCCAACTACAGCACATTGTTAGTAGAAGTAACAACAATGCTGATCGCTATTAAACTCATGTATTTTCTTAAATAGGTAACAACTTGCCACAACTATGATTATTTGAGTTTTGCTGCCACCCGTGATTGTTTTAACTATTCCTGATTGGTTAATGCGGCGGAGTAATGAAATTTCAAGACGGCTGCGCGCGCAGGCCGCGGGCTAGTCGCAAAAGGGTGCCAAGGTCGGCCATTGTTAGGCAGTTAACGCAAACACATATATTAAAAAATACCGGGTGGCGTAAAACGTCAAGGCCCCCCATCCGTATTAAAAGAATCCCAGCCAAAGAAGAAGTAACACATAGAAGAACGTTGTGATTAATTTATCAACGAAAGCTACTCATCTGCAGACCGAAACAAAAGTACTTGCCTTAGGGATGAACTACGTTATTGCACCCAAAGAGTACCAACAGAAGAAAATCATCACGGAGGTAGAAGCAGCGATCAAAGGAATTCCGAACATCGAAGCAGAAGAAGTTGCGACAAAGTAGCAGAGCATTGAAGAAAGCGAAACCACCGAAACGCAAACCTATCCAGGAAGAAGAGGCAGCACTACAAATTGGAAAGCTGAAGAGAACATCGTTATCCTCAAAGCAGACAAAGGGGAATGCAACAGTACTACTAAATAAAGAAGATTACGAAAAAAGATGAATGAACTAACTTGACAGAGAACACTACAAGGAAATAAGAAAAGATCCAACGGAGAAGATCACAAAAACAGTAAGGGAGAGCATAAAGATTTCATCGATACCTAAAGAGATGCAGAACAGATTGCTACCAAGAGCCGCTAGACCGCCCAGGCTGTATGGAATACCAAAAATACATAAAGAAGCCATTAAGACCGATTGTAAGCAACATTGGATCACCGACCTACGATTTGTCGAAATATTTAGCTAACTTACTAAAGCCATATACCGGACAAACTGCAACGTATGTGAAGAATTCGAAACATTTCGTGGATATTCTGTCTACGCTAAAGACTGAACCTACATACATTTTAGTAAGTTTCAACATTATATCTCTATTCACTAACATACCCACGGAGGACGCACTAGCCTTACTTCCAGAACTTGGACTACAAGAAGACATCATTGAATTAGTGAAACTGTGCTTATCCACGACATACTTTTTGTATGAAGGAAAATACTACGAGCAGAAGAACGGAACAGCAATGGGAAGCCCTTTATCACCAGTAATAGCCAACTTGTTTATGGAAGCATTTGAAGAAGAAGCCCTAAGTTAGTATCGTTAGTAAGCGATATGAAACCCAAGTGTTGGCTGCGATATGTCGACGATACTTTTGTAATATGGCAACACGGAGAAGAAAACCTACAACAGTTCTTGGAACACATAAACTCACAGCATCCAGCCATCAAGTTTACCATGGAGAAAGAACAAAATGGAAATCTCCCTTTCCTGATGTTATGGTTAAGAACAAAAGAGGGAATTACTACAGCCCGCAGTAATTTAGAAAGAAGATGCCACACCGATAGATATCTGCATGCAAGAAGTTAGTATCGTTAGTAAGCGATATGAAACCCCAAGTGTTGGCTGCCGAATATGTCGACGATACTTTTGTAATATGGCAACACAGGAGAAGAAAACCTACAACAGTTCTTGGACACACTAAACTCACAGCACCCAGCCATCAAGTTTACCATGGAGAAAGAAACAAAATGGAAATCTCCTTTTCCTGGATGTTATGGTTAAGAAAACAAAGAGGGAATACTACAGCACGCAGTATTTAGAAAGAAGATGCACACCGATAGATATCTGCATGCAAGATCTCACCATCATCCGATGCAGAAGAAGCATTAATCAAACATTGCTATCCAGAGCGAAACATCAGCGACGAACACATCTTACCAATGAAAAGATACATTTGGAGAAAGCACTAAAGAAGAATGGTTACACTGACATCGACATAAAGGAGACCACTAAAAGAAGACGACACTGGAGACAACTACAGAACCACGAAGAGGGATGGCGTGTTTACCTTATATAGCAGGAGTCACCGAAAAAGTAGGCCGAATTTTGAAGAAACGTAACGTACAAGTACGCTTCGGGACTGCAACGTCGATCCAGCCAGTTATCTACCGACCGCAAAGGATAAGATACCCAAGGGGCGGCACAGAAGGTATTACAAGATAACATGCCAATGCGGACAGTGCTACGTCGGACAAACAGGAAGAGCCATCGACATAAGAATAAAAGAACACGAGAGGGACGCAAGATTAAAGAAGGACCGAGCAATCAGCGGTGGCAAACACATGCACGACACCGGACACAAAATGGATTTCAAGAATGTAGAAGTAATAACTACCACCAAGAACTATGGAAAAGACCATCAGGGAAGCCATAGAAATAGAGAAGAATAAAACCGTTAATAGAGAGAAGGGTACCACCTTAGCAACACGTGGAAGAGCCTACTACGAACCGTCACGGTCAATGGAGCGGAAACTAACGGTTGGATTGCACCAGGGGCGTATATAAGAAGAATGTCGGACATGGAGAATCAGTTCAGTTATCCTGAAGAAGCTGTCAGTAGGAACAGCGAACGTCGAGCAAAGTTTTGAACACACGGGAACCCGCAAGAAGCTGTTAGTTATTTATTACTGCTTTGTTCATTTTTTTCATTATTAAATTGTTTAAAAAAACTATTGTTAAAGTGAAACCAATATCTTTCATTCATATCAGGTAGTCACTGTGTTTGTCCTATACAAAATAAAACTATTACTAATAATACTGCTTTTTATTTAAATTTATATTAAATATTCACTAAACTTCCTCGTTTCCTGCACTACCTATAAGTTGAACAACAAATTTAAGGTAAGTAGATTGTATATTTATAGCAAACCATTACCTTCTATATATCAAGTATTTAGTGAACGTGCATTCATGATACTCTTTCCTTATCACAAGTAATCTAAATAGCTTGCATTAATTATGAAGGTGTGATAGCTGTTATAGAATAATTCACTCACAGCAATACACCTACTACTTGACAAGGGCAAATCTTTGCTTACTGCAACTACACATATTCTTTGGCTTAACTACTTCAGTTTAATTATCATAAGAAACTTTATAAGTTACGGTATGAAGCAGACGTAAGTAACTAGATTGCTTCTTTGTTAGTATCAGTGTTTAGGATCTCTTTTTTACTAGTGCTAAGTAATCTGTGCTTTTGCACTCTATTCCAGCTGAACTTTTTATTTACGATAATTATATTTTTATTTATGATTATTAATTTTTTTTCTCAGTGAATCCTTAAAAGTGTGGGCTAGCGTCAAGTAAGAGTTACGGACGTGGGAACAGGTTGTCGAAAAAGGGTGGCTAAGCAGTACAGTCATTGTAGGCCAGTTGGAACGCAAATATATTAAAAATACCGGGGTGGGTTAACTCAAGGCCCCATCCGTATAAAGAATCCCAGCGAAAGAAGAAGTACCGAGCCTATAAGCAATCGGCTGTTTCAAGATTGTAGTTTTAAACCACGTGGTGGGATATTTTAATTCCCCATCATTATGATGATATCTGCGCCCGCTGGTGAAGTTAAAGTGTGGATGCCGTCGCTACCTGAATGACAATTGAAGTGCCACCTGCAGTTAGGGATACCCCGATGAAGTAGCCGTTTTCTAGGCGATCACCGGACATAACCGCCACGTACGCCAACAGAGGATCAACTCGCGGAGACAACGCCCAGTACAAAGAACCAACAGAAACCGCAAGTTTACCGCCTAGGTATATTATTTCTTTGTTTGTTATTAGTTGTAACTTCAAAGCCATATTTCTCTTTGTCCTTTGTTTAGATTTCAATAATTTCAATAACTAAATAACGTTTCAAGGGGGCCCCATTTATTATTGCTTTGTTAATTTTTTTCATTATCAAGGAATATATTTTATATAGTCATTACGTTGTAAATTGTTAAAAAAAAAACTATTGTTAAAGTGAAACTAATATCTTTCATTCATATCAGGTAGTCACTATGTTTGTCCTATACAAAATAAAACTATTACTAATAATACTGCTTTTTATTTAAATTTATATTAAATATTCCTAAAAACTAAACTGGGGGGTTTACTAAAAGCCCTAAACTTCCTCGTTTCCTGCACTACCTATAGTTGCCTATAGTTGAACAACAAATTTAAGGTAAGCATATTGTATATTTATAGCAAACCATCACCTTCTATATATCAGGTATTTATAACGTGCATTAATAATACTCTTTCCTTATCACAAATAATCTAAATAGCTTGTATTAATTATGAAGGTGTGATAGCTGTCGTAGAATAGTTCACTCACAGCAATACACCTACTACTTGACAAAGGCAAATCTTTGCTTACTGCAACTACATATATTCTTTGGCTTAACTACTTCAGTTTAATCATCATAAGTAACTTCATACACAATAAGAAATAGTGTTAATGTTCTTAGTGTTAGGGTTGATCAAATAGAGTTAAAATTGTAGTGTATTTATACAGTTTGATTTAACACTAAGAAAAAGTAGTGTACATAATTACACTAAAAAAATTTTAATGTGAAATAATTACACCAACAGACTACTTAGTGGAATTCAACACTGGCAGAGTAAAGTATATACTCTATCAGTGTAACAATAGTCAATGCTTTGGAGTGCATATTGTATTTCGCGCGCTGTAATAGCACATGATCAGATACGATGCGTTCTGATTGGCCAGAATAGTTGTAACGGTTTAGTGTTCAGTGCTTCAGTGGACAAGACCTACATATGTAGGTACAACATTAGCCGCCGATACGCTATTCTAGTTAGGTTATGTATTACATACGTGTTGCAGTAAAATAAAAGGTAAGTGATTGTCTATATATTATAAACAATACATTTATTTGGAATTGTATTATAGGAGGACACCATCAGAAAGGGAGAAAGTAAATAGGTCGAGATTCTTATCAATTTTCTGATTAATAAAGTGCCGCAATGTTGAGTTACTGCATCGTCAGTAGAAGAACACCTAATAGCAAGGATGATAAGATGTTCAACATGTTGAAAAAACTACTTTAGTGTTTTGTCGATTCGTTTAATTTCAATATTTGAGTTTCTTTTTATACTATATAAGTACTGTATATGTATAGAATTATTTTATGTCGGAGTAATTACGTTTTATCTCAACGAACACGGTCGTTGCTTTATTTATTAGTGAATAAGAACTTATTTTACTTTCCTCCGTTACAGTAGTATTGGTAAACAATTTAATAAGAAAATACTCTCTCTAGAGTTAACAATAACTATTGATGTTGTTTAATGCACACTAGTAGTGGTCTTACGATCTACACTAAAAAATTAGATAAACACCAAGAAGCAGTAACATTCGCACTAATAGTGATATACTATATTTACACTGAGGCATATTAAATATTCTCTAACTACTAACACTACTCGTAGTGTTAAAAAAATTACACTATTTAGAGGGACTTCCATGAATTCGGCGTAGTGTAGTTCTAGTGTTACAAATTTCTTACTGTGTAAGTTACCGGTATGAAGCTTAGATTGCTTGTTGTTAGTATCAGTGTTTAGGATCTATTTTTTACTAGTGCTAAGGAATCTGTGCTTTTGTCCCCTATTCAGCTGAACTGTTTACTTACGATAATTGCATTTTTATTTATGATTATTAAATTTTTTTTTCTCAGTGTTTTCATATTAAAACATTATAAACGTATCAGAGCATTGATTAAAGGAATATAACAGATGTATACATCTATTTGGCAGTAAGAACAAAGTAAAATACAGATGGCGATACAGTTCAACATCAAGAAAATTATAACACCTATAAATACATAGTTTATTGCAATAATAATTGTGAATAGAATTATGTTGTTACTGGAACAATAAATATCTAACAGAGATTTGATTGATTTATATATGTATAGTGCCAAAACGGTACCAAAAAATCAAGTGATATTCTTAAATCTAACTTGAAAAAATTTAATTCGGCACAACTTCTAACAACAGCGCACAGAGTCTGTGCATGTTTGTGTTAATATCTAATTAATTGCTTTTTTTTTTCGGTGTACGTAATATTATATGTATATCTACATATTATCAGATATAGGAACGAGAAAAAATTATCTGTCCGGTGTATATATTTATAAATCATATAAATACGACATATTGCTCGCTAATCGTAACAGGACCTTGACCTCGATTTGCAGTGCGACATTTTTTCGGACAGCGCTCGCGAATAAAAAAAAACGTTTAACAATAACAATAGAAAAAAAAAGATTCGCGCACGCAACGAGAACGTATGTGGAATGA